>SKCR01022456.1:0-23826 GCA_019454045.1 Zanthoxylum bungeanum
ATGAATTACGCGTTACTACCAATTTTTCTACCTGTTTGTGAAATAGAAGCACTAGTTTCAAGTGAAAGTCGATGGGTTGTGGGTGATTGGTAATCATAGCTTTTGAATTTGTATAATAGTGGATTAGTAGGGGTAATTTAGATTTTCATCAAAGTAAAATCAGCTTAGCTTCCAAAAAGCTTTACAGGGTAAAATCGGCTTAGAATCCAAAGGAAACTGAGAATCCATTGTACCAAATGGAAACTTATTCATTGAAAAATATAAACAATTCAGAGTGTTATGACAAAATTAAGACATTTTCAACGAGATTTCTGGAGCAATTCAAAACTATGGGGATCCATTAACATTTTATTCTATAATGCAAGTCGCATTTAAAAAAAAAAAAAAAAAGTGTGCACAGAAGAGGAAAACTTGTGCTTCATAGTAGTTTCAGTTCATTAAGTATATGATTATTCTACAAATTTATCATTAAAGGAAGTACAAATTTTATCATTAAAGAAGTAGTTTACACGTTTTTTCTAATAATTCCAGGCATGTTTCTATGAGATTCCAGCTACTTTCGTACATTTTAAGTCATTGGCATCCACTCTATTTCATTATACTAATCAGTTCAAATTAATGCACAAAATTTTACAGAAAGGGAAAAAAATGACTAGGTGTGTGTATTTACAGTTTTATTCCTCGCGTGGGATCCACCTGCTCCACCATAGACTCTTTCGGCGTCTGTTAATCTCATCCATACTCTCGTTCAATGTTCTCACAATTTTTCTCTGCAGTTTAAGGACTGAAGCGAGAGCATTTCTTTGAGCACTTGCCTTCTTCTTCGGCTCCATTTCCTCCTACACAACAAGGAACAGAATCGTAAAATATCTTCTACTTACAACTTTCGCAATAAAAATGATTTCCAAATATAGTTCAGACACCGACTCTGAGCTCCTGAAGCTGAGCTTCTGTGAAGCCCCCATCCTTCTCTGTTCCAGATTTTGCCATTAGCTGAATTACCCATTGCGCAGCTTCGCTGTAGTCTTGTTGTGTGGCTCGGAAAAATTGCAACCTCATGTTCTGCATGAAGGACAAAGCTAATAGCCCTTCCCCATCAAAGTAGGGATGAGCTAGAGCTGCTTTTGCACTGATTCTTTGTCGTGCTTTGTATCGAACCATTGATGTCAAAAGTTCCCATCCTGTGCCACCATCTAAGTCCAACAATTGAAAGCCCTTACGGAGTTCAGGGCTAGCACGAGGCTCTACAGTTTTCCTCCATGCACTTAGGTTGTAATCACACCTCTTTAGCTGACGGTTGAATTGTATAAGGCCACTGTCGGTGCGTAATCCTGGAAATGCCTATAAAAATGAAATAGAAATATCATGAAGTAAGCTAAATCTGCACAATCCTGAATAGTTACTATAACAAATGAGGTTAGCCCAAAGCAGCTGTAAAATATATATACATATTACATAAAAGTTCTATCTGGATATAACTCGGGGATTACCCAGTTAGTTTAACTCTCGCAGAGGAAGCAAGTCATACAAACCTTGGATCTAGATATAACCAGGCCAAATATGGCATAAGTCTACAGCTATTTGAAGAGATCATGTTTAAAGATTGGAATTTACGGTCTCCATTTGTTTGCAACGCTTATAAGTTTAATTAATAGAACCATTTGAGGAATTCCAACTTTTCATACATAATCTTTAGTTTTTCAATCAAACATTTATAACCTTCAGAATTTAAATCCCAATGGCTAAGCGGTAGCAGTTTTATCTTACAGTATGTTTGCTGTGTGTTACTGCACTACAAAGTAGATTATCAGGTGGTGATTACTTTTATAAAAAAAGACCGAGATTGAAACTAGGACCAGCTTACAAGAGTTCATATAAACATTCTTGTGATTAAGCCAAAAGACAAGAATGTAAACAAAGCTTTTTGGCAATACTTACCATTTGTAGGAATATAAGGCCAACACTGTAGATATCAAATCTATCTGGCAAATTTAGCTGTAGAAGGACAACATGATCAAAACTAGCAAAAAGGAGAACTTTCAAAAGAGAAAGCCAACTACTGACAATAAATTTGGGTGATTCACGGTGGATACTGCACCTGCCAGAGGACGGGGGAAAGTGCAGTTGCAACTGGAGCCGAGGGAGCAGAGGGAGTCTGTGTGCTCATGATGTACTGCTCTGGTGCAGAGTACCTGAAAGAAAGAAACAAAATAAGATTATGAATTCTATATGATACACCACACCAAATTGAGTGGGGTGTGAATCTCGGGGATCAAGTAAAGATTTTACTCTTAGGGCAGTTTGTTATTATAACCAAATCTCCATATTCCAGATAGAAACTAGAGCTATGTGCAAAGTCAGCTAAGCTTTTTTAAGTTTGTAGTCCTTGATAGCCATTTGTATGACTTTTTGGGATGCAAGGGGAAAGAAAACGGCTTTTAGAATGATATATCTATCAGTGCTTTTCGAAGTCATGCATGTCTGTATCCTATCATTACGGATGATGAAGATAAATATGGAATATCAATCATTTTTCTACCCAGGAAATACGTGCTTGAATTTGAAATTCTGACGTTGCAAAGTTGGAAGACAAGATGCAACGTGCTACTAAATACAGCAACATATATAGAAACTAAGCTCTGCCCCGATTAAACAGTTTTGAGTTGAACTATTAAATCTACCCACGACCGAAGGGGATGGCCAAAGATTACTGAACTATTAACAGCTGGAAAATCAAAAACAGGTTCTTGGGAGAAGCCAGCCAGCTTACTATATACTATGAGATGATGGCCCTATCTACTCATATTAAATGATAGGAAAGAAAATACCTAGGATCCAAAAGAAATTCCTTTGGAATATAGTTGATGCCCACTCGCAAATCTGCGGCAGCTCCAAGATCAATGATCTTAAATGTACGAGAACCTGCTCACGTTTAAGTGGGGATAGAAAATTATCAATCTTATTTAAAAAAAAAATATTTCTGACTTCCATAAAGAGAAAATTTATTACCTTCAGAGAAAATAATATTCTGTGGCTTAATATCCCTATGCACAATGCCTGTCGAGTGAAGGCCATCCAATGCAAATAGGAGCTGTCTCATGATAGTTTGAATGATTCTATTTTCCCTTTCAATCCCTTTAGGCAAGACTTGAACCTCTCCAAGAATCAATGTTTCTACCTGACGTTTTAACAATCACTAGAGTTGGTATTTACTGCTGAAGTGTCAGGATGAGAATCAGAAGCAAAACTAAGACAATTACTCCAAGTAGCATGCAGAATAGAATGAATATACATATATACAAACATAACAGCAGCAGAAAAAGGATATGATTCCTAAGTTTCCTACTCACTAAATAATCAAAACAAGTTAAGAATAGCTTTACAGATTAGGGAAACACTCTCCAAATAGCTGGAGAAATGGTAACAAACTTCGTGATCTCGATAAATGGAATTTTCCTTTGAAGCACAAAGATCATTTTATTTAAATTTCACTGGAACCAGATCAGTAATTGACAATATAATTCATGCCATAAAATTCAGACTTACTAGGCATGGTAGATATGACCCAAAAATAAAAACTTTTAAACTCATACAAGATTGATTCTGAAAACTTTTAAAATACAGAAAGGCTAATGAGAGGGAGTACCAACATTGTATGGGAACTCTCTGCTTATCATCAAATCTGCAAGAGTGGCCTCTCCTTCATATTGCCATATAAGCCAGTATTCACCTCCATTCTTCGAAGAACTCTAAAACAAATTTCATAATAACAATTCTAGTCACGAGTACGAAAAGAAAACAGAAATTGGCATGTGCTATCAAAGTATACATTTTAATTTCTTGAGATAATGATATCCATTAATTAATATTGTAGAAGTAGTCGAAATAGATCAAGACCTCAAGAAAACCATATACAAAATAAGCACAGCAGTTTGCACAAGCTCTTCGAACACGCTCATTCATCCAAATTTCCACTGCACCATATTCAGTAGCCTTCTTCAAGACCAGGTCACCATCATTCTAGTCACAACCAAAAATCATCAATTAGCATAAAATATTCACTTCCATAGTAAAACCAATCAAACAGAATCAACTCATTAGTGATGAAATAGTGGCATAGTTTCAAAACTCGGTCTAAAGCGCCACCTCAGGACGCGCAACGTGCCTCGGCCACCATGCAGCCAGTGGCGCGTCTATTCGGTCGCCTCAGGCTGAGTTTTGAAACAGGTCGCCTCAGGCCACCACCAGTTGGGTGTTCTGGGGCGTAGAAAGGTGGACACCCCGACTCTATGATACCGGCGACCCAAAGCATTAATTTTCGGAGCAAAAAAAATTAGTTCTTCGGCAAACAATTGATCTGAACCGCGCATGACTGGTGAGAATGGACAAACACGGCAGATTGGAGGTGTTAGTCGGCGTCAAGTTGCGGCGGCGCGTGTAGTTCAATGTAAATAAGTTTTTGTTCCAACTCAAAAAAAAAAACCAATTAGGATAAACATTAGTTTAAAAAGAAAATTTGAAATAATCAAAGTAAGAAATCAAAAGTTTCTACCTTGGAAGAAGGCTTCTTAGCCAAGGAAACTCTATAAACAACACCAAAAGCTCCCTCCCCCAACTTCTTCCCCAAAACAAATTCATCCTGCCAACAAAAAGCAAAACTATTATTAACTACATAAAATCCCACAATACAAAATCAACCAAAAGCTGGAAAAAAAAAACAAAAAAAAACAAAAACCAGCCACAATTCACTGACCTTCCTGTATGTTCTTCTAAACAACCTCTCAACAAAAGCAAGCACAAACATGTCAAAAAAACCAGGAGCGACACCTGGGGTGGCCCAGAGATAAGAAATAGCACTAAGAGCCAAAGCCACACCAGGCGCAGTAATTGTAAGCCCACTAGATTTGGGCAAAGTACTTCTATATATGATATCACCACACTCCATGACTGTGCAAGGCAATCCCACTCCAACACCCAGAAACACATCTCGAACTGCATCAATCAGCTCAGATTTTGTCTTCAAACTTGAGCTAATAGCGCTTCTTGAAGTGGGTTTCATTATTTTAAGCTTTTTCCCAAGAAATGGGGACGATGGGGGTTTTGATTTCAGAGTACTGTAGCGATTGATTAGTCCTAGACTAGCACTTCCTGAAGCAACCGTGGCCATGCTTCTGCTGCAGAGTGCGTTCTGCTTGTGTTAATTTTGTTAACTCGCTTACTTGAAGCAGCTTCAAATTTAGACCACTAGTATCTGAATCTTTGTCAATTTTTATTTTTATTTTTCGTTTTTGTTTTTCCCGTAGACAGTGATAGTTATTACAGGTATTTTTTGTGGAGGGAAAGGACTGAGGTGGATTGAAGAGACGGGAGCACCGCAAGTGACACGTCTACATAAATTATTGGGCTGGGCTCGATTTGGGCTAGTTCAGTACATCAATTCAATTGGGCCATTTAGGCTCGACCAACTTGGATTCGCATAAATTGACTGATAATCAAAGTGAAGTTTCCGGTTGACTGAAATCTTAACTGTTGATTACGAACAACTGTTGCGGACAACTTATTTAACACCTGTAAACTTCGGATGGTCATGTGTCACGACTAGAGGTGGCCACCGGTCAAGTTCAGTTCCGAATCAGCCGGTTCCATAAATGTGGAACAGTAACCAGAACTGAACCGAACGGTTCCAGTTTTCTTTTTTATTTTTTATTTTAATTTTAATAATGATTTTTTTTATAAAAAAAAAAAAAATTAAAACGGTTCCATCGTAGAACTGCTGGAATCGAACGGTTCCGGTTCGAACTACTGGAACCGTCTGATACCGATTCGAACCGCCAGAACCGACTGGGTCCAACGGTTCTTTTCGGTTCGATCAGGGGTGAACCCTAACCAAACCGAAAAATTTCAGTTCCGGTTTGGAACCGGAACCGTGGCCGGGTCTAGTCACGACCTATATTTATCAAGCGACTTTAAGCAATGAATTCACACACTTTATGTTCAAGCAGTTTTTTTTTTGTGTTTTGTTTAGAGAGAGGGAGTCACAGAGAATATGTTGAATAATTTTTTTTATTACCTTTTATGAGGCTTTGTTTACATATACATCAAGTAAACAAACTGTTATAAGGTAGTTAAACAATTAATGTTGTAAACTATACTACAACATGAAATAATCTACATATTCAGAAAACCGAATATATGGAGCTCCTCTATATTATTTAGGATATATATATATATATATACTTTAATCCCGAAATACGATAAAATTGTCCAAAAAAACATCTCAGCAAGCTCCACACTACACCTCATAGGATAAAATGCTCCCATAAGGTTAGCCCAATACTTGGCCATGTTTTCGGGTCATCAAAATATGTGTGTAGCCACACCAAGAGTTGTCACGCATGAAGCAAATAAGTTGAAACGTGACACTCTCCCCCACTGTGAAATCGTTTCTTAAGGCATTGAGAAGCTATAGTGCCCTCATGGACGCATCTTTTGGCGTTAAACACCTTCTTCATTGAACAACCTGCGACCAATGATTTGTGGTCTCATACAAGAAGCAATTGCCTCGCGATTTTTTGATCGTCATCTCACTCTTTCTCCATGTCAAACTTTACAAAGTTAAGTCAAACATTATATTTATAAAAAAAGAACAACATACAAAATAAAAATACATATTAAATGAAATTTAATCCAAATTAGAATATTCATCACATAAATGTTCAATCAATGTATTTCGGAGTGCAATATAAATATTTTTATCTTTGATTTGTTTATGTTGAGCTAAAAACTATTGAAATCAGATATTTTCATCCATCACCCTCTTTTGTGGAGTTGGTACTTCAAAATTATCTGCAATTGGTGCTTTAACATCACACTCGTCTTCAATTATCATGTTGTGTATAATCATACAAGCAGTTATTATATCATGTAATACTTATTCTAAAAATGCACTGATCCTACCACAATTACAAACCGTGATTGTAGAACTCCAAATGCATGTTTACATTTTTTCTATATGCTTCTTGTTTAATTGTAAATATTTTTTTTTGGGCCACGTGGATCGTTAATTATTTGCACAAAACGTAGACCATTTTGGATATATACCATTAACTAAATCTTGTTCTGTATCAATCACTGCAATATCAGCCATAATTTGACTATCATCATCATCATCATTGTTTAAAATGATAAATTTGATAAATATTCTCTATTAAAATTCATTTTTAAGATCTTTTTTAATCGATTGATGTACAATAGAGCATGAGCCATTTATAGGAGATTAAGATACAAACGAATGGTTAAAAATAAAACTTATGTACCTACCAATTTAATGGTGAAGAATAGCCCAACTCCTAATAATAGGGTTGACAATGGGCCGGGCTGGGCTTTGGCAAATCCCAGGCCCTGACCCTTAAAATATATTAAAACTCAAGCCCTCAAAAGCCTTATTCGTTCATGAGAGGGTCGGACTGAGCCCTAATCCGCTTGATATGGGGCCAGGCTCGGGCCTAGCCCGATCATAATTTTTTTTTTTAAAATTCATTATTTAAATACTTATATTTTTTTTTTAAAAAAAAATTGACATAACCTCACTATAAAATGCGAAAATTCGTATTTCGTCTAAGGTTCTGACCCTATGTGGAATTAAACGTAATTAATTAAGACAAGTCCTAATTATTATTTTTGTGGATTACCAACAAGCATCCTTAAGTCTATACATTTATGAAATAAAGAAAATAAACAAAAGCATAAACAAAATCTTCACAGGAAATTTTGTTAACGAAATGGAAAACTCATGCGAGTAAAAAATCACTCCTGGTATCTAGGCTACCAACCAAAATCCACTATAATGAGAAAACTTACAGTGATGGTATAAGACCTATGGCAGTAACTCTGCCGACTCTAATACCTCTAGACTGTAATAACCCGAAGAACTCATCGAGCCCGCGCCAAGCGACCTTTTCAAAACCTTTGAAGTCTTTAAGCGGATCAACCCTGAGAACTCGTAACGTCGGAAATCCGACTATCAATCTTCCTCCATTAGAACTCTAAAGGCTTAGGAAATTAGGTTAGGGTTGTGTATCTGTGTTGATAGTCAATCAAGAAACAATATCACCAATGCGAAGAAGACAAAACAGTCAATAAAGTCTTCAAGGTGAAAATCAAGAAGGTTGAAAACTTAACAAGGTTTAGGCTCATAATAATGTGTTTCCAACAATTGTGAATGTGGCTGAATGTTTATTTATATAAGAAGGGCAAAAGCTAGGGTTTCTATGTGTAAAACAAGTTTAAAAACGCATCCAAAATAGCCTACTTACTCACGGGCATTCGAACATCACAAGAACGTGTGTCGAACGCGCGCTATTCCACAAAATTGTTCGTACGTATAGTCGAACGCACCTCGAACGCTAACCTACTGGAAGGTTTCGTTCGAATGGCAAGATGGACACATTATGCATGAGAACCTTATGTCAATTTTCGTTCGAACCCAACCACGAATGTGACACGAACGCAATTCATTCGAACACAAACACGAACGTAGCACTAACGCATATCTGATTCTTTCACGCACAATCTTCCAAATACCAGTCCAATTATTCTGAGATCTTGAAAACGCATTACAACTCAATTGAACTTATTTTGTTACAGATATTTTCAACAAAAATGGAACTAACAATCTCCTATTTTGGCATTTTGTGACAAAACACTATATAATACAAAGATTACAGTAAAAGATCCAAAAATAAATAGCCTAATGCCAACCATCAAGACAATGACTTATTACAAAATGACTCGATCTATACCTAATCAAGTAGTCATGAAGTTGATGCCACCAAACATCCATAAACAACATTATACCATGAAAATAATAAGGAATATAAAGAACAGATAAAACGAAATAAAAATCTCATACATGTAAACAGAGATATCATACTCCCCTTAAAACGGAGATATAAAAAATGGATTGATATACTACTACTCCCCATTTTTTATCACGAAATGACAATGGGTAAATTAAAAGCACATGCAAACTTAACTTACTCCATCTCACTAACAGCCTTACACAGTTAGCAAAACAACATACGAGAAGTGAAAACTCAAAATATACAGTGACATGAAATATACACAAGTACACAATGAATTAAGGGAAAAAATAAATAAAAAATGACTGAAACAGTACTACAAGCAAGTGCAATGATACACAGTCAGTACTCAGTGTTTATGACTTGAAATAATATGCATCACTTTAGGTCATGCTAAATACTACACGAATGCATATGACATAAATATCAAAGTATAGCAAGCACTTGCGTGAAAAATAAGTGCACAACAAATTAAGAATTAAGACCTTATTTTATGAGCGGGACACGACCAAAGAAATCTCATCTCTTGACACACCAAGTCCACAAAATAAGTGTTCAAATTCGGCACCACTAGGACATGAAAACAAGCAACATTCGTTGCATGCTATAACACTCTTCCCCTAAATATGATGAGCTCATAAATAAAGACTCTTTCGAGTAAATGATTTTTCCCTTATCTTTTAATTTGGCCCATTGGCTCTTTTGCACTTGAGACTCATTTAATTTTTTTTAACCTTTAAAAGGGGATAACAAGGTCATCTATTTAAATATCACACTATTAGGTGATCTAGGTATGACAGAGATTAGACTGCCAGTCCAAAAACTCATACATACGACCAAGCCTCGACAACAAAAAATTGTGTATGTGATATACAAGCACCATATATACCAAGAGAGCATCCATAAAAATAAAAGCATGCTTTCCATGTTCTAACAAGCCGCAAAATATTTTTGGTTTTTCCATTATATATATAGTTGTATTCCCAAGTGCAGATCATACTACCGCCTATTCAGAATCGGCTATGAAATTTATGTCCAGATTTCCATCTTATATACCAAGGGACATATAACAAAGACAAAACAAAGACACACACCCATATATAGTGAAAATATAAACATGCAGTCGTGAAAGCAACAACTAAGAAGAAGTACATCGAAGTGCATCATCATCATGCCTTTTAGGTTCAAGGCATTCAGAAGTTGATGAGAAGACATCTCGCTTCCACACCCAAACTTTCTAAGGGGTCTCATTTACTTGAGAACTCTTAGTCAACAGAGCAAGTTTCTTACTAATGAATTGAGTATGTTTAGCTAGTGCAAAAACTTGAGAAACCATATTTGAAGAATCAAATCTAGTTGAAACACTCTTAAGCATTTTCTTTTGTTTGTGCAATATGAAGCACTTTGGCCTAATATGTCATGTCTTGCCACAGTGGTGGCATACAAGCACAAACCTCGGACGAGAACGAGGTTTACCCACTACACCTCTAGATTGAGGTTAAGACATAGGACGAGGAACAACATGAGGAATCACATGAATACAATCAACATGTTTCTTACCTAAGTCATGTTTAGAAGGGATATGTACAACTCTAGACGATGACGTCTTATCACAATTTGACTCAACGTTAATCCATAACATATGGTCTAGTTTCTTAGTCCCACTAGAAAATACAGACAACTGAGTTCTAACATTATCAAGTTATGTTTCTAGGAATTTGACTCTATCAAATAAACATTTATTCCTCTCCTCAAGATCATTGATTACGTCCAAAAAGTACTTGCGGCTATCGCAATATAGTTGGGGTGTCGATTCCTCAGAGAGATGGTTACAAAGAACTGGTTTACTTAAACAAAAACGTTCAGCAATAACTTATTTAAATAAAAGATTGAATTGATAATGAAAGATAAAAAACTATAAGAAAATATTTAGGAATATCAACAGAGATAAATAGCAAAGCATCATAAATCCCTCTTGTATCAACTTCCTATATTCAGTTATTGATTCATGTTATTACTCAATTGAAGGTTTCACATCCCAAACCAACAATCGAAAGGTATTCAATTCTACACATATTAATTTCTAAGGTAATTAATGATTATTTTCTCTATATTAACAACATACAAAAGTTATCGTTACGAGTTATCTAACGTCGACAATATACCCTCAGACAATACTGCAATAGAAGACCAACACATAAAATAACTTTACCAGTCACAACTGGGTTTGTATATCACACATAGAAGAAGCATGACTGGATCTATATGGGAGTTGACAAAACACAGTTTCTGGATTCAGAAATCATAAAATAATAAAGAACAACAACCATCAATTTTATTAAACGTTAAAAGTACTTTAGGAATCAATCAACATAAATATAAAAAAAATCAAATACAAGAGTTCATCCCTAACTTTGCCTATGAGATTAGCTCTTCATGCAGAGTAGAGAGATAGCCTGAATAGATCGGAGAGACGGCATGTTCGTCTTTGAAGCTCTTTGTTTTTCTCTCTTAATCTTGTGTTTGTGGCTCTTTGTGTGTGTTTCTCCTCTATTTCTCTCTGATTTTCTCTTATTTTCTTCTTTTTTAGGGTTTGGACGAAGTTGGCTTTATATATAGAGGCCTCAGAATCATAATACGCATCAAAGTCGTCAAAAATTAGTGTTTTGGGGCGTCCAGGGCACTGCGACGCTGGTGTTTAGGCGCCACGGCGCCCAACTCGTGGAATTTTAGCTGGGCGTGAATCTGGTTCTGGCGCCGCGACGTTAGTGAAGTTCCTCTTCGCTGGCTTGCGCGTCTTGCGTCCTGCTTATTCTCGTGTGCGTCTGATGCTCCCGTTAGGTCCCGAAACATGCATAATTGCTCCATTCTTCTTGCTCAATTGCTTCCTAATAACAAAGCACAAAATGACTCTAATTAAGATTAAAACATATGATAGAATACACCGTCAGTTTCTGAGGCTCACATCTCATGTTGACATGTCCACGATTCTTTATAACTGATGTGATCCATTCTAGGTGGTCGACTTTGGCCAAAACTTTAAGAATCTTAACTTTAATCACATAGATACTGTTGGGATGTATTTCCTAGAGCTACATGTAATGTAAACGGTTTTATGTGATTTGAAATAAAATGATGCATTATTCATTTATCAAAGTGTTTGTTTAATTTTCGTATATTATAAATTATCTTGAATACCCTAGATTACTTATGTGCCTTCAGACTTAGTGTATGAGTGTCATACACAAGAGGATTTAAGTCTGAAGTTAGTAATCTTAAATAGTCCATAGAGAACAAACAAAGCGGGTATTTTATTTTTGGTTTATCTATAGCTGCGGTCCAATCTATATTTGTATGGCGACCTTGATCCGGGATCGTCCATGTAGAGACATGAGAATGGAGGCACCTTGTATGATGTGATCATATAGGACTGGACCCAGATGGAAATGACGTTCTTATAATATCCGTTAAACAAAGAAAGTCATTTCAATATACTAGATGGTCATATATGGATTGATCTTAAGCTTGAGTGTACTACGAACTTCTGCAAGTCAGGCTATGTCCTTTTATATACAAAGGTGAGGTTGGTGTAGCAGTCCCGACCAATAGCTACGTATTTTGGGGGCATGGTCTGTTGTGTAGCTGGGAACATTTTGTTGGACAATTATGACCCATAGCGTCACTATTTTTACAGATCACGGTGTTGTTGTACAAATTAACTATGTGACAAATGAGATTGCACTCTTATCATTTGTGATTAGATCACCTAGATATATAAATGATGAGAGGTCCCTACGATTTTTCCTGGACAGAGAATGATATGAGACAAGTATCAGTCCACGAAGGATTAATCATTAATATCCCTAGTCAGAGTATCATCGAGATTGGACATCGGTAATACGTAAAAGACTAGTATTGCACTTGTGCGCGTTTGTGAGGGCACAACGACATAGTTCTCATATATTTGGGTATAGGATACTCATGCAAGTGTAATAGGAGGTTGTGTTTTACCGATTGTACGGGAAACAGCTTCGCTCTGGATAGACCCCCGCGGAATCTCATTGGTAGTATGACTATGTGTCTATGGGAGTCTGCAATCAGGGTAGGTGTATTTGGTCTTAACTTGAGACTTGCACTGCTAATACATACGACAATCAATATACTTTGGTTGAGGTCGTCCAGGGCTTTAACCTGTTCTGTGTACGCCAATACTGGGTATATTGAGAATCGTAGTGTGTTGGGTGTGATGTTAAGACAGAATATCACTCACAGTCATATGGAGATGATGGTCACGTAGGATACGGTACTGGTTCTCTTAAGTACTGCAGTCATCGGGATATATGACTATGTCATAGTTATCCGATATAGAGACTAGTTACCAGACATCCGACATGTGATTCGTACGGGGCTGACACAATTCCAGCCCCAGGCCTAGCACGTGATCATCTGATACTGGATCGAAATACGTAATACCACGTATACACGCCTGATATAGATCGCTTATTCCTGTAAGCATGTTTCTGGAGAATTGGGAGGCATGGTGCTTTGCTAGAAGCCAACCTTGTCTTGTGAATCGGTGTAAACGTAGTACAAGGTACTTACGTGTTCGGATAGTCCGACGACCGATTTACTTACTGCCAACATATCCGGAGATCTCATGGGTCGCTCCCCGAAGATTCACCGATGACGTATGACTCGTACTTTAATTAATCTGGGATTAATTTAATGAGAGAGAAAATTAATCTAAAATTAATTACGGAGATATTTTATCTGGGATAAAATATCAATTTAGAGAGAGAACGATTAATTTGGAATTAATCGATAAAATAATATATTTGATATATTATACGAAATTGGATTTCGATGCGGAATTAAAATTAGATTTTAATTCGGGCGAGCGAATTAATTTAGAATTAATTCGTTAGCGATGTGAATAGTGATTTCGCTAGGCGTAATCATTTAATTACGACGCAACGGAAAATTCGTTAATTTGGAATTAGCGAACCCGAGCCCGGGATTATTTGCGAGCGCATTCGCATTTCGAATTCGAGTGCGGCACGTAAGTCGAATCAAGCGTCAAATCATTAGTCACATCAAACGTCAAATCACATGTCACTTTGAGTGATGTGACATTGAGTGATTGATGTGAGTAGATGTGAGGTGATTAACACGCATTTAATGCTTGCTTTTTGAAATTAAAAGAAAAGGTAAATGGTTTATTAATTTTGGAAAATAATAAACCTAATATTTTTTTTTATTTCACACCTTCTCTCTCTCCCTTTTACGGTTTAAGGCTTTTGGAGCCAAAACTTCTTCTTCCTCTCTCACGGTCTCAAGACCGATTCTTCCTTCTTGTTCTGGTTCGACCGAGCAAATACATGGAGAAGCAAAGTTTTTGTTGCAAGATCTATGTGCTAGCACACTCATGGAGGAATACAAAGGTGATAGGGTAGTGTTTCCATGAGCAATGAATCACCTTGTGAAGCTTGGAGCTTGGAGTTTCCATGGAGGATCACCATGGCCGAATAGAAGATGAAGAACAGTACCCACACCGCGCAGCCCCTACCACGAGCAGCCCACTGCCGAGCTCCCAAGGGCAGTTGTTTGTTTTGTTGCATTTTGCATCTCTACCGATAGATGTGAGTTATTCTGCACCTCCTTTGATGTGTATTCAACTCATTTATGCTTGATAAATGATCCTTGGGACTTGATTGAAACTCAACAATGGTATCAGAGCCAATTGGGCATAAAACGAAATTAAGGTTCTTAGCCAAAATTTGGGGCTTTTTGATTTAAGCATGTTTTTGACAAATTGTTTGTTTAAGTATGCTTGTATATGGATAACTTAGAGTTATATGTAATCAATTTGATGAAAAATTAATTGGATTGATTTTCCCCAATTTGCTTTGGATGGCCGAATTTGGTTAGCTCCCTAATGTCTTGGATTTTTGATTTTTTGTTCATTGGATGACTTGGAAATCATTAGGAGATGTTGATTTTATGTTTGATTGGATTCAATTGGATTGGATTTGAATTTGGACACAAAATCCCCTTTGGCCGAGACTTTAGCATGTATATTTGGGTTTGATTTTGATCAAATTATGTTGGACATGATTCCATGATGTTAAGCATGATTAATTGGACAAATTTGGTGTTTTGGAAACTTTGATTTGGGTAATTAATAATGTTATGCACTTGTTTAATTGAATTGTAAAATTGGATTTTGTAATTTAATTAAATTGGGCCTTAAATTGAATTTGGGCTTTTAAAGTTGTTATGGGCTTATTGGGCTTTGTTGTACAAAGTTGGTTTAGGCAAAATTGGTTGGATCCAATTAGGCCCAAAACCGCATCCAAAAGGCCCAAATGCGACTAATGAACCTTTAACATTTAATTGGGCCTAATGGGCCTAGATTAATTTCTGGGCTTATGGGGTAACTCCCGGATTGGATAATGGTTATTCGGTTTGACCCGAGTTGACCAAAAGTCCACGCCTTGAAGAAATTAATTAAAAGCTCATTGGACTTGAATTAAATTAATATTGGATATTAATCGGGCTTTGAGACCCGTAACGATTAAATTCGGATTTAAGTCGTAAAGGTTTATTTAATAAAGTGTAATATTTAATTTGGAATTAAATAATGAATTAGTATTAAATACAAATTGAATTGGATTTAATTTTGTAGTTTAATTTAATTCAAGAATTCGTACTTTGAGTACTTATTCGCATACGAGTTCGACTCGAACAAAATCAAATCGTTGTTTGAACATTGGATGATCACTAATTATCAGATTAATTAATTGTATTAGATTGATTGATAACATGCTTGTATGAATACATGGTTGCGATGCATGAATAATGTATATCGGATGGATATTAGTCGGGTGGGGCAATTTTGGAAATTGTAATAAATTTGATTTATTAATTGGACCTGCGAGTCCAGCCTTATCTCCTATTTCTTTGTATTCTCTTCTCGCCTATTCCCCTCAATGTAAATGAGGTTTCTTTAGAAGTGTAGTGTAACGGGTAGAATTAAATACAAGTGCTAGCTTCAGAGAGAGAAGAGAGAGATTTGATCTAGGATCAATGTAAAGTATCCATCCGCATATCATTATTATTTTATTTCATATGCGCTTTATTATATGTTTAGAATGCATGTTTAAGGGTGTGTATGATGATGAGACCTTAACAAGGATAATAAATTGGTGCCAATTTGCACGCGAAAAACCCTCGCTAAATATTAAGCGTATTTCCTTCCATTGAGTGATTCTCACTCAAGATCCGAGACGGTATTGGTTTGTTGGCCAAAGTCAAGGCCTCTGTCTGTCAAAGATGTGTTTGAATCACGAAGGCTTTGTTCCATATTGGTGTCTTGTCCAAGTTGTGGTTTGTTGGCCAAAGTCAAGACCAGCTCTTGTCCATCGACATTGATTACGAAGCTTCCATGGTCAATGGGTCGCGCTTGACTAGGATCACTAAGTTTGTTGTGCCAAAGCCAAGGCTTAGTTGATTCAGAGGAAAAAGGTTAGGTAATACATTGGATGTATTGGCATATATAAGATATATGTTTCGGACTTGGATGTCCCCTACCGGATCTAGGAATTGGATGGATCCAATCGATCTTAGAGATCTACCTAGTTAATTATTCATAATTTGTTGGCCAAAGTCAAGATTGTGTGATATTTAACGGGATCCTAGCTCACTAGGAAACACGGTTTCCCGAGTACTCGACAGAGGGTTAGAGGCTCGCCGAAAAATAGTGGGAGGTAAGAATTGAATTTGCAATACTTGTTCAATACTCACCACACGCGCTCATTCAAATTATCATCGTTAGATTAAATGTTAGTTGGACTAATATTAATTAATTTAATTAACAGTTGGACTGTATTATAGTTGATTATATATAATTGGATTATATTAATCAATATATTTGAATTAATTAATTTCAGTTTACAGTTGATTTTATAATGGATTATAGTAATCAATGTAATTGAGGTTAATTAATTTAAATTATATTTGATTATATAGTTGGACTATTATAATCATTATAATAAATAGTACCACAAATCGTTGATTAAATAGTTGGACTATTAGAATCAAGATATAATGAAAGATTAGTGTTTAAAACATAATCCTGAGTGAAAATGTATTTAAACGACTTTAATTTCAAAATGGGAATATATTTCAGGATGTCCTGGAAAAATAATAAGTTATTTATATTGATAAAATAATATATTAAGCCTAAGCCTGAATTAAGCAAATAAGTGGAAAATGATATTTGGAATATTCATGTAATGATAACTTTAGTGCTTAATCCACTATACTTGTCATAAGACTCATTGATTTTTTTATCATAACTAAAGATTAGATTCTTAAAGTATGATATTGAAATTGAAGGATCTTCATAAATCTATACTTAGATTTTAGAAGTAAATAAATTGTAATAATTAACTCTTGGAGGGTTAATGACTATTCTCAAGGAGAAAAGTCAAAGTTTGCAAGAAGGCGGCAAGTAGCGCAAGGCACACCTTACTTCGATATTCCAGAATGCCAAGGCTTGGCCAAGGCTTCTGGAGTATGGAAAATTGGCAAAGGCAAAATCATTATAGTCTCTAGGAAGATAAAAGGAAATATCCCAAGAAGGAATTGAAGACGAGCAAGGCTCTGACTTCAAAAATGATTGTCATAATTATGTTCACAGCTAGTATTAAAATTAGATTTTAGATATAGTGTGGTACATAAAATATGTATTGATGTTCAGAATCTGTTTTGAACAGGATACTGACATCATTAGAGATTTATCTGTGAATTGGAAACGGGACGATTGTCGCTGTGTTTTAACCGTAGATACCTAAGTTTAGGAACTACCCTTTGGGTATGTACCTAAATTTGGAAACTGTTATAATGTAACTAGTTTGACTAGAAACATTATCTCTATATCGCGTGTAACCCGCTGCGGGTGTACCTTTATTCTAGAACACTAAAGTGTTTTATATATAAAAGATGAAATTGAGATAAACACATTAGATGTGAATTACAGAATTTATATTTTGAATATAAATAATATCTCAAATATATATATAATGACATATAAATAGCTCAAACTGATTGTGATCAATTAAGAAACTAAATGTGGCATAGTTGTCAGGAACACTATTAAACAAGAAGCGTATATCCACACTTTCCAAGAGTGGGTACTAGGACTAATTTGATTTCAATCAAATAAAGTCTACGAATCTAGTTTATTGGGCAAAGTGCCTGAAACACTATTTACTTGGTAAAAGTGTCAGTGCCACCGATCTGTTAGCCCTAGTTCATATTGAAGCAAGTGGGCCCATGTCTAGCTGGGCTAGATGTGGATATGAATATTTCGTGACCTTAACGGATGTGGCATCACGTATGGTTAAATGTTTCTTTTGAAACACAAATCGGAAACTTTCAAGTTTCGACACGAAATAGACAAACAGATCGGCTAAAGTATGAAACCGTCACGGTAAGACCGTAATGAAAATACTTAAGCAATAAGTTTCTAGTATACTTGAAAGAGTATAGTATTCTTTCAAATGAAGACTCCTCCCGGAACACATCAGTTTGACGTGTGTGTCCGAATGGGATCAACCGAATTTGTTAGACATAATAAGGTTAATCACGAGTCGCTCTGAGCTACCATTCCTTCAACGGATAAGCTTTAAATAGTGCAAGAACTTATTTAGAATAAGTTCCATAATATCTGTTTGACAAATAACATATTAGATATAAACAGGAAAGAAACCGGGTTTCACATTCCTGAAAATTTGGTATGCTGGGCATATGTTTGGATGATACCAAACTAAAACCCCAAATTGGATAAGTGCCAATTGTAGGTTATCCTAGGGATACCATAAGTATTGTACTTATACATCTCACCAGAGAACAATTAGATTGTTGCTCACCATGCGGTTTTCCTGAGAAGGAATACGATATACAGTGGTAAGTGGGAGGATAGTATAACTCGATGAAATGGAAAATCGGAGTAATACTGTTCAAGGCACCGAATCCTTAATGGAACACAAATAGTTCATCAAGGATGAAAACTATTACCATTAATCTTTGAATACACAAGAACCACGTGAGTCGGAGAGATTCAGAAAACAACCTGGGGTATTGGTTTCTGATCTCACCTCGAAAATATGTCAATCTTTTGAGGTATACCAACTGACTAAGTATGAGGAAGTGATACAAGGTATCGACTCCCTATTATGGCAAAGTGCCATGTATCCGAAATGGACTCCATGTATATCAACAAAAGTTTAGATACTAGTGATGTACCGCAAAGCATTGTGCCTACTGGTACTTTATAAGTCTTCAAGGAAGACGTACATGGATGGCAATAAACCAACGTGTAAAGCTAGGCTTTTACGGAAAAGGTTATCGTTATCAACATTATGTTGATTTCGGTTCAACCTTTTAACTGTTGCCATGATGAATCCATTTTAATAATGCTTGCTAAAGCTGCATGTTTCATTTATGAAATATGACAGCTGGACGGGGAAAATCGCTTTCCTGAAAAGGAAACCAGTTGGAGGATGTTTACAACATCCTGTCAGTTTGTGTCGTACCATAACTAGCAAACAAGGTTTGCGGGTTATTCGATCCATGTTTGGATTGAGGCAAGCATAGGTTCTTGGAATTATCGTTTTGATGTAATCATAATGGTTTATGATTTAATTCAATACGAAAAGGATTCTTGTGTATATAAGGAGGTTAGTGGGAGAGCACTGAAAGTGGCTGTCCTATAGATAATGATAATACGTCATTTCTTGGAAATGAAATTCCCAAAAAACAATCGGAGAAAGCTTGGCTTTCGAGAAAATTTCCGTAGAATTCTGGGAGAAAAACAACCTTTATTCAAGGAATAAAGATCTTCTAGGAAAGATTAAAGTTGTTGAAACTCTCGAGAAATCGTACATTGAAAAAATGTACGTGAGCTGGTGTCTCATACGCTTTGAGCATATGAAGTCACAAACAGGCCAATCCGTGTGATAGCCACTGGATTGATATTAAGAACATCCGTTAGTATCTGAGAGATCTAAGGATGTTGTCTTAGTCTATGGAGAATGAGAACTTGAAGTGACTGGGATCACTGTAGCAAGTTTTCTATAACCGATAAAAACGACTAAAAGTTGCAAACGGTACTATACAGTTTGAATAACGGTACAGTAAGCTGGAAATCTTCCAAGCAAGATATTGTTACCGAAATAAACAATAAATGCGGGTTAATTGCAGCAGCTGATAGGCAGCAATAGAAGCCTTCTGGGTCAATAAAGCAAATCTAATTAGATTAGATATAGTTCTGTTAGCAGCTGAGCTAGCGTCAGCGTAGGCTAAAGAATTAATGGTCTCATCAACGATCCAGATACATATTTGATATTCATCTGATTCGTTCGAATCATACATCGTGGCGATGTGATGATCGAATAAATCGCATCAAGATGATAATCATACAAATCCGCTGACGAAAGCATTTCTAAGTGTAGGCATTGCATTTTCGCATGTGAAACCCGATGAGGAGTCTTATTTGGAGACAACTACCTTTTGAGTCACGGAAGCCGCGGGAAACAGATATCGGAAGGGGAAATTCAGAATAAACAAGCTCACTGTCTTCGTTAGTGCTGCGTTCGTTACTTCGTTCGAACGGGAAACAGATTGCGGGTGTTTGTGTCGCGTTCGAGGGCGCGTTCGAACGGTGTCGGTAATTCTGGTTTTGCTGCTAGCCTCACATCCAGCCCATTTAGCTCCCCAAAGCCCATAAAACACATCCCAAATTAAATAAATAAATATTAAATTAAATATTAAACATTAAAATAAAATATTTAAACCATTTACCAATTAAAATAAACAATTACCAACTTAAACTAAAATCATGCCTAAATTAAACAAATCACATACTAAATCAAAATATAATCATACCAAATTAAAATCAATCCTAACCAATTAAAGCCAATCATTTATTTGACTTCCTAATCTAATAAGATATTTACCAATCTAAAATATTTGTATTCCTAAACCAACACAAATTAAATATTACAACTTCCTAATTTAAAAATTTGTCCCCCCTCAACCTTGTGTATACCTTTCTCATCTCTCTAATTTGGAAACAAGATCTCTTCCTTGTGAGAAAGGTGAAACTCTAGCCATCTTCTATATAAACAACCCCTACCCAAAGCCATTCCTCCTCTCCACACAACACAAATCACGCCCAAGCTTTGACACACATAACTCACATCCAAGGCTAAACAAGAGAAAAAAAGAAAACACTTCACACATACACAAAAAGAGAACAAAAGAACCTCAACCATCTCCTCCATAGCCGAATCCACCACAAGTAACCACCCTCACATCACCGAAACTACAAGCACCAAAACAACCTCCATACACCACCGAAAACCAGCCCCTCTCAACCTCCATACATCACCGAAAATCACACAAACACAGCAGCCCAAATCCTTAAAAAACAGTAACATAAAAACTGCATAGATAATCTTAAGAATAATCACACTTAATTGCACTAAGAACCCACACAAACTTGGAATAGTTTATTGAAAACGTTAAAACAGGTGGTCCGTGCAGTGAGCAGCAAGACAGAGACCAAATAGGAGCAGAACGGAGTTCGAACCGTAAGCAAAACAGCGAAGCAGTGAGCTAGGACGTTGAACCAGTGGACCAGAAAGTTGCGGAGCTTTACCCCCTTTCGATCTCCGTGGAACGCGAGTCCGAGAGACGGCTTAAAAGGTTAGACCTGAGGGTATCTTTCACACTTATTCTCATTTTATTTCTGGTCGTTTATTTTGATTATATTTTCTGTATTTGTGGTATTCGTTGTGTGTATGATGTATGTTGTGGGTATTGGATGAATGAGAGATGTGTCAACTCTCGCGGTATATCGGATGGAAACCCGGACATAAATTTCATAGCCGATTCCGAATGGACGGTAATATGATCTGTACTCGGGCCACAACTCCACGTACCGCTTGGGTAAACGGCACCATCTTTCTTTTGTTGTGCTTGCTTTTGTTTATTTAGTTTTCTTTACTTAAATTCAATATGTCGTTTAGTTATGCATGATTCAACCAAGCGCATGGGCTTAGTGAGTTAGTCCAAAGGTCCTCCATTTGGGAGACAAAGAGCCGAAAAGGCCACCTTTGTGACACTACTTCGCCGCGCCGGTTGATGTATGTTCGGTGGATGTGAGATACGTTCAATCGGCATACTTAGTTTGATATTATTATCTTTATTTTCGTATGTATAATTCAATCGAGCGCATGAGCTTAGTAAGTGTGATGTGAGATCCCCTATGGGGAGGGGCTAAAAGCCCTTTACCACGATGCTTTGCCGCGCCGATTGATGTGTGTTCGGTTGGATACAAGATACGTTCAATCGGGCGCACTATGTCTGATATTATTTATTTCATGTGTTGTGATGTGACGCGCATGGGCTTAGTATGTTGGTCTAAAGGTCCTCTCTTTGAGAGATCAAGAGCCCCAAAAGGCCACCTTTACGGCAGTGCTTCGCCGCGCCCCTTTATTTCGTGTTTATGTATTGCATCCCATTTCATGCATCAGGTCTGTTTCCGTTCGAATGCGTTTACGAACGCAACTCGAACGCGCATACATTTTGCCTTATCATGCGTCAGGTATCATTTTCGTTCGAACGCGTTATCAAACGCCATACGAACGTGAGCATTCTGTTTCATTTCCGTTCGAACGCGTTTACGAACGCTACTCGAACGCGAGCATTCTGTTTCATTTTCGTTCGAACGCGTTTACGAACGCTACTCGAACGTGAGTATTCTGTTTCATTTCCGTTCGAACGCGTTTACGAACGCTACACGAACGTGCACACACTGAACTGAGTCTGTCTTATTATATTCATGCATAATTGCCTCTTGGTTGATCTTTCTTGTGCAAATATGTTAATGTATCACAATTCATATGCTTATGTCATGATAACATTTGAGTATTATTCCTTGTGGTATATCGGATGGAAACCCATACGTAAATTCCGTAGCCGATTCCGAATGGACGGTAGTGCGGTCTGTACTTGGGCTACAATTCCACGTACCGCTTGGAAAAGTGCTCGCATGTGTGCTTGTATGGTTAATATGTGGCGCTTGTGTTTTTCCTGAATGTGATATGTAAATAAAGTTGTATGTTCGTTGCTATCTTGATATATGTTAAGCATGCAATTTTAAATGTGAGATATATGTGAAAAATGCACATAAGTTTTATTTTGCATATGAGAATTTAGAAGCATGATACTCTTGGAAATAAGTGTTACTTAAGCTTGATTAAATTATCACATAAATCCTTTCATTACAAGTGACATGAGTAAGGGACCATTCCGAACCCAACGGTTTGAGGTCTTCCCTTACGAGGGGTGAGTGCGGCCTTAAATCTTTGTCCCGGTTCACACCGGGTGGCGACTCCATGTTATTTAATACTTCCCAACTAGGCCGCGAGCCTAGGAACGGCGTCGCCCAGGTCCTGTGTCCTACACTCAGCAATTTGAGCCAACCGTGCATAGTTCGGGTGTTAGAGACTCGAGTGACTGGCTATAGGCCAGTGGGAGATTGTTGGACAATTATGACCCATAGCGTCACTATTTGTACAGATCACGGTGTTGTTGTACAAATTAACTATGTGACAAAGGAGATTGCACTCTTATCATTTGTGATTAGATCACCTAGATATATAAATGATGAGAGGTCCCTATGATTTTTCCTGGACAGAGAATGATATGAGGCAATATCAGTCCACGAATGATTAATCATTAAATATCCCTAGTCAGAGTATCATCGAGATTAAACATCGGTAATACGTAAAAGACTAGTATTGCACTTATGCGCGTTTGTGAGGGCACAACGACATCGTTCTCATATATTTGGGTATAGGATACTCATGCAAGTGTAATATGAGGTTGTGTTTTA
>SKCR01022457.1:0-35157 GCA_019454045.1 Zanthoxylum bungeanum
TAATTGGGCTTGGGTGTGAGGCTAGCAGCAAAACCAGAATTACCGACACCGTTCGAACGCTTCCTCGAACGCGACACGAACGCCCGTAATCTGTTTTACGTTCGAACGTATACACGAACGCAGCACGAACGAAAACAGTGAACCTTGTTTATTCTGAATTTCCCCTTCCGATATCCGTTTCTCGCGGCTTCCGTGACTCAAAATGTAGTGCCTCAAAATGAGACTCATCATCGGGTTTCACATGCAAAAATACAATGCCTACAGATGCGTCCCAAGATCAAGATCCACTGCGGCATCTACTCAGTTCGAGACAGCAGGCAAGTCAGGTGGCAGCTGGCGAACCAGGTAAGTGAAAATACATTGCATAACTTTGATAGGATTGTCACTGTTACACATTACACAAGTCCCATCAAAGTGGGGGGGACTGTAGGCACTGCATTTTTGCATATAAGTCCCTATGATGAGTCCCATTTGGAGGCACTACTTTTTCAGTCACGGAAGTCACGGGAAACGGACGTCGGAAGGGGAAATTCATAATAGACATGTCATCAAATTCATTTCACAAGATCACTATTTTCGTTCGTACTGCGTTCGTTACTTCGTTCGAACGTCAGGCAGATTGCGGGCGTTCGTGTAACATTCGAAGAGGCGTTCGAACTGTGTCGATATTTCTGGTTTTGCTGCTAGCCTCACACCCAAGCCCAATTAGCCCACCAAAGCCCATAAAACATATCCCAATTAATAAAACACATATTTAACACATGGGGAATTAAATAAAATATTAATTAAATCATATACCAAACTAAATAAAACATTAAATAAAATCATGCCTAATTAAAATCAATCAACCAATTATATTCCCAATCAAAAATATGGTATTCCTAATTTAACAAATATTACGCCTAAACAACACAAATTAAATATATTAACTTCCTAATTAACGTAATTTTGTCCCCCCTCAAATCTTAGGATTTCCTTGTTTGACACCAAATCAAATCCCCTTTAAATGCCAAATCTCTTTCCTTGTCAAGCAAGATTTAGCCCTACCCCCCTTTGCCTATAAAAAGAACCCAATTCCAACCCTTGAAACCCCTAGTTCATTCACACAAGAAAAGACCCAAGCTCATTGACACAACCAAACTCACACACACAACCCTCACAAATCAAACACACAGCCGAGACACATAAACACCAGCCACCCACTCCAACAAAACACCAAAAACAGTAATCCCAAACAACCCCTTTACCTCACCAAAACAGCCCCCAAGTCACACCCAAACAGCGGCCCAAATCACATCTAAACAGCAGCCCCTTTAACTGCAATTACAAAAGTCTAAAACATCAATAACAACGATCAAAATACAGCAGTAAATTAGCAGTACGACAGCAGCAAAACAGGGAGAACGATGGCTCAAAACAGTGAGACAACGAACAGGATCAGTGAACCAGTGAACCGGAGGAGTAATGGAGTGCTAGCCCCTTTCGACGATCATGTACCGTACGTCCGAGAGTTGACATAAAAGGTTAGACCTGAGGGTACTTTTCCTATTATTTCCATCTATCTTTCTTATTGTTTTATTCATCTTTGTCGCATGAGAGTCGTTTATTAGTGCATGATTGTGGCCCTTAAATGAATGCAAAATGTGTCGCCTCTTGTGGTATATAGGATGGAAACCCGGACATAAATTTCATAGCCGATTTCGAATGAACGGTAGTATGATCTGTACTCGGGATACAACTCCACGTACCACTTGAGTAAACGGCGCATATTTCGTTTCATGTTGTTTTGATGTGTTTATTATTCGTAATTTAATTTCTGCATGTTATTCGTTTGCGTAATGATGTGATCGAGCGCATGGGCTTAGTAAGTTGGATTAAAGGTCCCTAATTTTGAGGGGTTAAAACCCTTTACCACGATGCTTTACCGTGCTGGTTGATGTATATTCGGTTGAATGTAAGATGTGTTCAATCGGGTATACGAAGTCCGATATTGTTTCTTTTATTTTTATATGCATTATGATGAGATAAAGCGCATGGGCTTAGTAAGTGCGATTAAAAGTCCTCTATTTTGAGAGGTTAAAATCCTTTACCATGATGCTTTGCCGCGCCAGATAATGTATATTCGATTGGATGTGAGATATGTTCAATCGGATACACGAAGTCTGATATCGTTGTATTTACTTCTTTATGTATGTATTGTGTTGTTTGCGCATGGGCTTAGTAAGTACGATTAAAAGTCCTCTTTTTTTAGAGGTTAAAATCCTTTACCACGATGCTTTGTCGCGCCGGATAGTGTATATTTGATTGGATGCGAGATGAGTTCAATCGGATACGTGAGGTCCTACATTGTGGATTTGTTTGTCTATGTATGTGTTGCATGCATCAGGTCTGGTTCCGTTCGAACGCGTTCTCAAATGCCACACGAACGCGAACCTTCTGTTTACCATTCGAACCAGTTCTCGAACACTACGCGAACGCGCGCGCATTTTCTTAGTTTCATCATGCATCAGGTCTGGTTCCGGTCGAATGCGTTCTCAAACGCCACACGAACGAGAACCTTTTATTTACCATTCGAACGCTACACGAATGTGCACCCACTGAACTGAGTCATTTTCATCAGATTTCGTGCATAATTGTCCCTAGTAGCTATCCCTTCATATGATGAACCTGATTCCTTTTCTTTATTACGGAAGATTGTGTATGTGTCGTTCATCTGTATTCCCACATGTATGAGTACAATGTGTTTATTAACTTGTATGCTTGCCGTATGTTAATTTATCTTTATGCATGCAAATTGAGACATAGATTACATGCAAATAGGCTGTATGAAAATTCGGATATGTGTCACATGTAAATTTAGATGAACTTGTTGATGTATGCATGCGAACTTAGGGGTAAATCATCCTTGGAAATATGTTGCTTAGGCTTGGTTAGATTATTGCGCAAATCATTTTATTACAAGTGGCACAAGTAAGGGACCATTCCGAACCCAACGGTTTGAGGTCTTCCCTTGCGAGGGGTGAGTGCGGCCTTAAATCCCATTTTCCCGGTTCACACCGGGTGGCGACTCCATCATTCTCCGGTTTAGTCCCCCGCGAGCATGGGACAGCTTGTGTCGCCCAGTTTCTGTGTCCCACAAGTATCTTCCTTAACAGTTGATTTGGTACTTGAATAGTTAAAGCGTTCAAATCTTTCTATTACGAATAGAAAGATTAAATTCATAACAGTTATGAATAAATTATTCATTAGAGAAATAATGATACTTAAGGTATAAGAAATAATTAAAGGACCATAATAAATATTATTAGGCGGCTCTAATTGTAAGATATTCTTGGAATGATTATATCAATCGACGCTGATGTAATTCGACTTATGTAATATATCTACAGTGACGAGAGTGCAGCTTTAAGTTTTTAGTAGAATAACTTAAAATTAATAATGTGAAATATTTGATTAAAGAGTTTTAATTAATATCTCGACATTATTACAGCTCGGAACTGTGGTCAATTTTGTCCTCATGTTATCTCATAATACTAGAGGAATCCATGTAATATTTGGATATTCTAATTATAAACTGTAATATCTCGAATTTTAGGAACAGTTTTTGAAGGTTCTCAGATCGTAATTTCGGTTTCGAAAAGAGATGATGTTGGAGAATAAGAGTTTAAGCATTGAAAAATATAATGGAATGTCTTGAAGTGGTGTATCTAAGCTTTGAAAATCACATAATTCGAAAGAATTGGTTCCGCATATTTTTAGAATTTTTTATGAGTAAGTTTCGTTGTTTCGACTATAAAGATAGCTAATAAACTCCGATTGAGCTTATTCTTGAACTATTGGAAAGGTTTTTCGAATACGAGCAACTTTCGTGTTGAATACTTTTCAAATTTTACATAGAAGAGCCTAAAAAAGAAAGACAAAAGTAAATGGTGTGAATTTCATGGAGACTATAGACACCTCATTGCTAATTGTATTGCCCTTAGAGTAGAAGTGCTGGAGCTACTCAATAAGGGCACCTCTATGAGTTGCTGACAGATAGATGGAAGAAAACACTAGAAATGATGGAAGAAAGAAATGATGAACCTCTACTTTCTCCATTAATCGACAATTTAGTGAAAAGTCATCACGGAAGATCCAGTATCACTGAAGTCTCATACTCTTCGGCCGAGAAAGAATCCATCAGATTGGTCAATCCCCAAAGGTTGAAGAAGCACACAATAACCTCTCATCGAGTTCCCGGAAGACTAAAGAGTGGATCTCCTCAACCGCACCATAGTGTTTTAGTTTTCTCCTTGTAAGTGGCCAATTTCTTGGTGTAGCGAGTCTTAATATAAAATGGTTTTTCAACCAACATACGCTTCTCCGCGGCCATGAAGGAGATACGTATCTAGGAAAACAACCTCAATAGACGATCAACCCTGCTGGTCGGTTTTAGTGGTGAATAAAAGTTCACATTGGGCAAGATACAACTTCCATTCTACGTTGAAGGAGTCAATAAAATGGTAACCTTTATGGTACTTGACCGCCCTTCAGCGTATAATATAATAATGGGCCGATCATTGATTCACCAGATGAGGTCCTACACTCCAATTTCAATCAGGTCATCTGATTCCCCACCAAGTAGGGGATAAAAGAAATAAAAGACGACTAGCTTGCGTCCTAGAGCTATTGCCAAACTACTCTGAAAGGAAAACCGGCCTCCTTATAGCAATTACAAAAGGGCTCAAGTCAAGCGGATAACCTACAGCCGACTCTAGAGGAGCTAGTTGAAGTACCAATCCACCCTCAGTACCCAGAGTACAAAGTCCAAATATGAGGCCCTATTGGACCCCGCTTTAAGGGAAGAATTGATCAAGTTCCTTTCTAGCTGGCACGACTGCTTCACATGGACTCATCACGATATGATTAGGATCGATCCAAGTCTGATGACTCATAGACTTAACATCTATCTGGACTACCTACCAGTAAGACAAAATATGAGAAAGTTCGTTCATAAGAGAGATGAAGTCATCATTCATGAAGTTCAAAAGCTCTTAGATATTGCAGTGGTGAAAGGGGTCTAATATCCCGAAATGCAAGCGAACGTGGTCATCTTCAGGAAGAAGATTAGAAAATGGTGTGTATGCATCAACAATATAGATTTAAACAAAGTTTGTCCCAAAGACGCATTTCCTCTTCCTCATATAGACTCCATGGTCGACACTACCACTGGACATGAGCTGCTCAAATTCATGGATACATACTCAGGCTATAATCAAATACTCATTCGTTCAGATAACCAAGAGAAGATCTCATTCATAACCAACAAATGGACATTCTGTTATAAAATCATGCCATTTGGATTGAAAAATGCTGGAGCAACCTACCAACGGTTGGTGAATAAAATGTTTATAGATTTCCTAAGCAAAACCATGGATGCCTACATTGATGATATGCTCGTCAAATTGTTAAAGGTGGTCGATCATCTAGGTCATCTAGAGCAAGCATTCGATGTTATGAAGAGATACATCACGAAGCTCAACCCAACAAAGTGCATCTTTAGAGTCTTATCGGGGAAATTTCTAGGGTATCTGGTGATTTGACCAGGAATGAAAGCAAATTCAAACCAGATAAAATCACACCTTAACATTCATCCCCAATAAGCATCAAGGATTTGATGAGACTGGCTGGAAGGGTAGCAGCCTTGAATAAGTTCATCTCCAACAAACCAGATAAAATCACACCTCAACATTCATCCCCAAGTAAACGGACAAATGCTTCATGTTCTTCAACGCAACAAGGAAATCCAAGGGGTTCGAATGGACTGAACTATGCGAAGAGGCACTCCAACAACTGATAAGGTACTTGGACATGTCAACCACTCCCATACTCTCCAACCGCCTCTTATCCTCCTCAACAAACAGATCACCAGCAAACCTTTCTATGACGCTAGGGTTGGAGAAGACATAATTGCAACTTAGAACCTCCACGTTCACAAAATCAGGATCCTTTTCTAAGGCTTCAATTGCTTTCCTCTTCCTCGAGTCCTCATGATTTATGAGGACTGTGGCCTCAGTTGTCTTCTCTCCAGTAGAACTGCTGGCAACTGACTTGTCTTTAGCATTCTTGGCCCTTATTCGAACCAAGACTTCATCCAAGTTAGGAAGTACGAATCCACCAGACATGGTCTCTTCTGCCAAAATAACTTATCTCGGTAACAGTGGATCAATACTGAAACCCAAGTTTTTCAAGTGACCAATGAGAGATAATCATAGTATTCAAATCAGATAACTGAGCTAAGTGCATATCTCACTGAACTTTAGGTACATTACTCCAAATGGGACTAACTCTGAGCCGATTTTCCTTTATCTGATAGCGCTAACTCCTTTCGTTATTTGGCACTTCGAGTATGCTCTTAACCCTCACCTCGATTATAAATTTGGGCTCGACAATGAGGTTCAGAGATGTGCCTGTAATAAAAATAACATTACAAATAAGACCATCAAGAATCAAATGACCATGAAAATAACCATAATCACATGAAGCAGCCCCATGAAAATGGATCCTCCCAGACCCAACCGACCCAAAGATAGCATCACCACTAACAAATAAGTAACCAGCCTACCAATCGCCCCTATCATACATGGTCAGGCCAATCACAAGATGTATTTGCATCTGAAGGGCATTCCAAGAGAATGAGTCAATAACTCTAATAGCAATAGGATTCTCCATGTGTTTGGCATCAGTGTTGGGATATATGCCCAAGAGCATAATGTAATATGTAAACGAGATTTTATTTTAAGTAATAAACAATGTAGTTATTCATTTATTAAAATATTGATTTTAACGTTGCATATTATAAATTATCATGTATGCCCTTGGATACTAAATGTACTTTCAGATTTATTGTTTATAAGTGTTATACATAAGAGGATTTAAATCTGAAATTAGTACTCCTAAATAGTATGTAGAGTGCAAATGAAGATGGGCACTTTGTTTATGGTTTATCAACAGCTGCGGTCCATTCCATATTGTATGACGACTTTGATCCGGGTTCATTCATGTGGTGACATGGGAATGGAGGCACATTATATGATGCGGTCATATAGGACTGGACTAAGACATAATTGAATTTCTTTTAATATCCGTTAAACAAAGAAATTCATATCAGTCTAATAAATGATCATATATGGGTTGATCTTAATCCTGAGTGTACTACGAACTCCTGCATGGCAAGCTATGTCCTTTGATTTACAAAGGTGAGGTTGGTGAAGCAATCCCGACCAATAGCTACGTATTTTGAGGGAATGGTTTGGTGTGTAGCTGGGGACGTTTTATATAGATATGCAATCCACTCCTTCTTGCGAGAAGTAGATGAGTATCTTCCTTAAGGGTTGATTCGGTACTTGAACGGATAGAGCGTTCAAGTCTTTCTATTACGAATAGAAAGATTAATATTCACAATAGTTATGAATAAATCGTTCATTAGAGAATCAATGTTACTTATGGCACAAAATAATTAGAGGGGTATAACAGACATTATGACCCAGCTCTAATCATGAGATACTCGTGGAGGGTCAATCTGTATGAAGTGATTATATCGGTGGAAACCGTTGACTTTCGGTATAAAATATCTGTAGTGACGAGAGTGAAGCTTTAGGTTTTTAGTTGAATAACCTAAAGTTAATAATTTAGAATATTTAATTAAAGAGTTTTAACTAATATTTCGAGATTATTGGAGCTCGGAACTGTAGGTCCATTTGGTCCCCGTGTTAGCTCGTTACACTATAGGAATCCATGGAATAATTGGATAGTCTAATTATGAACTAACTTGAAAAATATTAAATAATTGAGAATTATTTATTGATATAATTATTAATTTGATTAATAATTATATAATGTCATACTTTGAAATTATATATTAAAATGTTTAATATAGAGTTTTTATATTAATGATTATTGGATAATCATTTAATATAGGATTTGATTTTTAAATTAAATTTGATTTAATTAAAAATCAAATATGTAATTTATATCATGATATAAGTTACATGTTAAATTTCAATTTCAAAATAAATGATATTTGATATTATATTTAATTTCAAAATTAATAATTTTGTTGTGACAAAAATGTCATTGGCCCATATTTATATATGTGATTAGGGTCAGGGTTAATTTTGTAAATGTATATTTAGTTAACCTAAACCCTAAATATAAATTTGAAAATTTTCTCTTCACATTCCAACACTAGCCACTTTCCCATTCTCAATGAGATTGAAAATGTGAGAAAAATAAAAAGATAAAATTTTCTCAGGAAAATTTGCATCAAGTGAGTTGATCCGAGCCCACCCTCACGGATTTTTGGTGGTGAGTCTGTTGGGTTCTTTAAGAACTAGCCAAGATCAATTAAGCATATAAGATGTGTGAATAAACAAAGTAAGATAGCGGGAATACTTACTATGATCAGAATGGATGTAGGTGTAGAGTTCAAAACTTTTCCTTTGAGAAGTTGCTCCAAGCTCCTCTCTTTGATGTATGTTGAGCTTCCAAGCTTTAGTGAATGAATTCCAAACTCATGGGAATGGTTTCCCTATCACCTTTGAATGACTCCTTTTGTGTGCTAGCACTTGAAAATTTTGCAACAAAACTTCCTTTGGTTCTTTGTAATTCACGGTAAAATGAAAAACTTGGAGAGGGAGAGAAGGCTTTCACGCCACTTGTGTGTAGAGAAAAATGAGTGAGTGAGTTTGATTTTCCAAAAAACATAAACCATATACCAAATCTCTAAAGTTGGTAAAAGGTCACTCACCTTTCAAATAAATTAATGAAATGTGTATTACAAGTTACCATCAAAATCACTACTAACTTCCATCAAATAAAAGCTAAGTGTTTGACTAATGATGTGACTTGTTGTGGGCCCCACTTTAATTCAAAATTCGAGTGGGCCCGTAAACACATTCCGGGCTCGGGTTCGTTAATTCCGAATTAACGAATTTTCCGTTGCGACTTAATTAAATCAAATTTAATTAAATAATTATGCCTAGCAAAATTACTATTAAAGTCGCTCGCGAATTAATTCTAAATTAATTCGTTCGCCCATTTAAAATCCAATTTTAATTCCGTTATGAAATCTAATTTCATTTAATATATCGAATATATTATTTTAATCGATTAATTCCGAATTAATCGTTCTCTCTCTTCTAATTGAATTTTATCCCAGATAAAATTCTCGCCGTAATTAATCCTAGATTAATTTTCTCTCTCTTCTAATTAATCCCAAATTAATTATGTTCGAGTCATACGTCATCGGTGAATCTTCGGGAAGCGACCCATAAGATCCCTGGATATGTTGGCAGTAAATCCGGTTATCGGACTATCCGAATACGTGCGTACCATGTACCATATTTTTACCGATTTACAAGACATGGTTGGCTTCTAGCAAAGCACCGTGTCTACCCAATTCTCCAAAAATATTCTTTTAAGGAATATGTAATCTATGTCAGGCGTAGTATACGTAGTATTGCGTATTGCGATACAGTATCGATATCACAAGCTAGGCCTAGGGCTGAAATTGTGTATGCCCTGTACGAAGCATGACCTAGTCATATTATCCCGATGACTGCAGTACTTAAGAGTACTAGTTCCGTATCATGCGTGATCATCATCTCCATATGACTGGAGTGATACTTTAATCTTGACATCACACCCAATACACTACGATTCTCAGTATACCCAAAAGAGGCGTACACAGAACCTGTTAAAGCCCCGGACGACCAAAACCAAAGTATATTGATTGTCGCAAGTATTAGCGATGCAAGTCTCAGGTTAAGACCAAATACACCTACACTGATTCGGATTCCCATAGACACATAGTCATACTACCAATGGGATTCCGATGGGCTATCCAGAGCGAAGCTGTTCCTGTACCATCGTTAAACACAACCTCCTATCACACTTGCATAAGTATCCAATACTTAAATATATGAGAACTATGTCGTTATGCTCCCACAACGCGCACAAGTGCAATACTAGTTTATTCTGCATTATCGATGTCAAGTCTCGATAATACTACGACTAGGGATATCTAATGATTAAACCTTAGTGGATTAATATTGTTTCATATCTTATTAATCTGGTATTAATCATATGGACTTTTATCATTTATATATCTTGGTAATCCAATTACAAAGGATAAAAGAGCAATTTCCTTTGTCACATAGTTTATTTGTACAACAACACCATGTTCTGTACAAATAGTGATGTTATGGGTCATAATTATCAAATAATCTCCCACTTGGCCTATATCCAATCACTCAAGTGTTCTACACCTGAACTATGTACGGGTCGCTCAAACTTCTGCTGAGAAACTGCTTTCATCAGCGGATTTGCAAGGTTATCATCTGATGCGATTTATTCGATCATCACATCGCCACGATGTATGATCCGACGAATCAGATGAAATAATTGAAGTATATACTTGGATCGTTGATGAGACCGCGATTCCTTAGCCTGTGCTGTAGCCTAGCTCAGCTGCTAACAGAACTACTCCTAATCTAATTATGAATTTTTATAGATCCAAAATTACTTATTTTGCAGCAATATTCCGCTTTTGTTGTTTATTCAATGTTCTGTTATTAAAACTATATAGTACCCTTATTACGACTTATAGTCATTTTTGTCGATTAAGAAACTTGCAACGGTGAACCCAGTCACTTCAAGTTCTCATTCTCCATGTTTAAGAAAGCATCATTAGTTCGTCTAAGATACTTAAGGATGTTCTTAACATCAATCCAGTGACCATCACCTGGATCGGCCCGATTGTGACTCTAAATGCTCAAAGCATATAAGACACCAGGTCACGTACATTTCAAAATATACGAGTTCTCGGAGAGTGCCAACAACTTTAGGTCTATCCCAGTAGATCATTATTCCTAGAATAAAGGTTGCATCTCTCAAGTAGTCCATGGAGAATTTTCATGAAAGCCAAGCTTTCACCGATTGTTTTATGGGAATGTTATTGCTAAGAAGCAATACATCATCAACGAATAGGACATTCATTATTAGTGCGCTCCCACTAACCTTCTTATATACACAAGAATCTTTACCATTTTGAATGAAACCATATACCATTATGATCTTATTAAAATGTTAGTTTCAAGAACGCAATGCTTGCTTCAATCCATAAATGGATCGATTTATCTTGCAAACCTTGTTTGCATGTTTTTCACGACAAAACCGTCAGGATGTTGCATACAAACATCCTCCAAAAGGTTTCCGTTTAAGGAAAATGGTTTTGACGTACCATGTTCCATATTTCATAAATGAAATATGCAGTTATAGCAAGCATTATCCGAATGGATTTAATCATGGCAACATATGAAAAAATTTTATCATAGTCGACATTATGTCGTTGACGATACCCTTTCTGTACAAGCCTAGCTGTGTACATTTATATGTTGCCATCCATATATGTCTTCTTTAAAGACTCATATAGTACCAATAGGCACAATGCCTTCCGGTACATCAACCAGTGTTCAAACTTGATTGAATACAAGGAATCCATTTCGGACTTCATGGCACTTTTCCATAAAAGGAGTCGATACCTTGCATCACTTCCTCATACGTAGCCGGTTCGTCTTCCTCAATAAGATTGATATCTACATGAGGTGAGATCAGAAACCCATACCTCCCAGGTTGTTTTCTGACTCTCTCCGACCTACGCGGTTCTTGTGTATTCGAAGATTATTGGTACAGTTTCATCCCTGATGAACTGTTGGTGTTCCGTTAAGGATTCTGTGTTAGGAATAATATCACTCTGATTTTCATCGAGTTCTGCTTTCCTCCCACTTACCACTGCATTTAGGAATTCCTCTTAGGAAAACCGCATGGAGAGCAACAATTACATTATTCTCTTATGAGTTGTATAAGTACTATACTTTGTTTTCCCTAGGACAACCTACAAATAGACACTTATCCGATTTGGGTTATAGTTTGGTATCATCCAAACATTCAATTATATGCCCAGCATCCCAAATCTTCAGGAATGAGAAACCCGATTTCTTTCTTGTTCATATCTAATATAGAGGCTATCTAACAAACTTTTGACGGAACCTTATTCAAAATAAGTATTGCACTGTTTAATGCGTATCCCTAGAAGGAAATTGGTAGCTCAGAGTGACTCATCATTAACCTTACTATGTCCAACAAAGTTCGGTTTCTCCGTACGGACACACCACTCGATTGAGGTGTTACGGGAGGAGTCCATTGTGAAAGAATACTATACTCTTTCAAGCAATCTTGAAACTCATATGTTTAAGTATTTTACACTATGGTCCGACCGTAATGTTTTTAATACTTTTTCCGGTTTGTTTTTATACTTCGTGTCGAAACTCTTTGAATTACTCAAAAGTTTATGACTTGTGTTTCATAAGATACACATAACCGTAACGCGATGTCACTTCCGTAAAGGTTACGAAGTATTCACATCCACCTCTAGCCTAGCTAATCATGGGCCCACTTACGTCACAATGAACGAGGGCTAACAGATCGGTGGCACTTGCACTTTTACCAAGTAAAAGGTGTTTTAGGCACTTTGCCTAATAAACTAGATTCGTAGACATTATTTGAATTAGAATCAAATCCGTCCTAGTACCTACTCTTCGAAAGTGTGGATATACGAGTCTTGTTAATGTGTCTCGGACAACAATGCCACAAATAAATCTCATCTGATTAATTCAGTTTGAGCTATTTGTTTGTCATGTTATATGTTTGAGATTCATTTATATTCAAAATATAAATACTGTTATTCACATCTAATATGTTTATCTCAATATCATATTTATAAACAAAACATTTAGTGTTCTAGAATATAAAGGTATACCCGCAACGGGTTAAACTAGATACAGAGATAATGTTTCTAGTCAAACTAGGTACATTATAACAGTTTCCCAATTCAATTACTTGCCCAAAGAGCAGTTCCCAAAACTTAGGTTCCCACAGCCAAAACAGCGACTCTCGTCCCGTTTTCGACTCATAGGTCGATCTCAACTGAAGTCAGTCTCCTGCTAATCAGCAGATTCTGCACATCAATACATATTTATGTACCATATCTAGTATCAAAAATCCAATTTTGAAACCAGTAGTGAACATGTTTATGAAAAACATACTTGAAGCCGTAGTCTTGCCCCGCCTTCACTTCCATCATGTATGTCTTGTCCATACGGCAGTCATGCATCAAGTGACCCCGTTTGCCACAGTTTAGGCAGAAATCTTGGGATATGTCATTTGTCTTCCCAGAAGACTATGATGATTTTGCCTTTGCCCCTTTTAGAAGCTCTGGCTCTGCCTCATTAAGCATAGCTATCAACTCTCCAAGAGTTTTCTCTTGGTTCATAATGAACATGCCCCAGCATTCGGGTAAAGACTATAAGATCAAATCTTTGTAAGTCTCGGCCACATAGGTAATGCCCAGCTAACTTAGCTGTTCGATGTCAGCAATCATCTGCGACACCTAGTGCTTGACAAATGTACCCTCTGACATACGCGAGCGAAAGAGCTTCTTTTGCAATTCATACTTCTAAGACCTAAGGTTAGAACTATGAAGATCTTTAATTTCATCATCATGGTACAATGATCTAATCCTTAATTCTGACGACGGAATTAAAGAGTCATTGTGGTAAGCATAACGGATTGAGCACTAAAGTTATTATCACCATGAGTCTTCCAAGACTCATGCTCTACTATTTGCTCAAGTCCGGGCTCATGCCCGAGATGTCACTCTTTTAAATAGAATAACTTCTCAGTTCCCAGGACTATCATGAGGTTCTATTCCCAATCTGAAAATTAAAGCCGTTTAAAGACATTTTCACCAGGATTATGTTTTAAACGCCAATCTTTCAGTTATCTTGATTCCAATAGTCTAACTATCCAATCAACGATTTCGGGTACAATCGAATATAATGATTACTATAGTCTAACTATATAATCAACTACTATTTGATTGGTTAATTCAAATATATTGATTACTATAATCCTTATATAATCAACTACAAATGAAGTAGTTTGAATACAGTCCAACTGTTTAATTAAACAACAATTGAATATTAGTCCAACTAATATATTTATATTTAAATAATGACGAAAAATGAAATGAGCGCGTATTGGCAAGTATCTAAACGAAATTGTAAATTTAATACTTGCCTCCCACTATTTTTCGGCGAGCCTCTAACCCTCTGTGGAGTACTCGGGAAACCTAGTTTCCTAGTGGGCTAGGATCCCGTTAAATAACACACAACCTTGACTTTGGCCAACAAGCTGTATGATATTTAACTAGGTAGATCTCTAAGATCAATTGGATCTCATCCAATTCCTAGATCCGGTAGGTGGTGACCTCCAAGTGAAACATATATCCAATATATGCCAATATATCCAATATATTGCCTAACCTTTTTCCTCTAAATCAACTAAGCCTTGGCTTTGGCTCAACAAGCTTAATGATTCTAGTTAAGCGTGACCCATTGACAGTGGGAAAGCTTCGTAATCGAGGCCAATGAACAAGAAGTGACCTTGACTTTGGCCAACAAATCACAACTTGCCCAAGGCATACGATATGGAACAAAGCCTTCATTATTCAAACACATCCGCGATGGACAAAGGTCTTGACTTTGGCCAACAAACTAATGCCAATCTTGGATCTTGAGAGAGAATCACTCAATGGAAGGAAATCGCTTAATATTTGTTGAGGGTTTTTCGCGTAAAGTGGCAACCAATTTATTATCTTTTATTAGGTCTCATCATACACCCACAAGCATGCATTCTAAAAGCATAATAAGGCGCGAATAAACTAATAATGATATGCTGATGGATATCTCACAAATTGTTCCTAGAACAAATCACTTTATTTCCTCTCCCCGCTAGCACTATTCTTACTTCTACCCAATTACATAATACTTCTAAAGAAACCTCATTACATTGAGGGGAATTGGTGAGAAGAGAATTACAAAGAATAGAGAGATAAAGGCTGGACACGCAGGTCCAATTTAATAAATTCAAAATTTATTACAATAATTTCCAAAATTGCCCTCACCCATCTAATATCCATCTGATATACATTATTCATACAATACATCCATGTATTCACACAAAGCATGTTATTCAATCAATCTAATCTAATTAATTAATCTTTGAATTAAGTGATCATCCAATGTTCAAAAAATGATTTGATTTGCGCGAGTCCAACTCGTTTTAAGAATAAGTACTCAAAGTGCGTATTCTTGAATTATATCGAACTATAATTTTAAATCCAATTTAATCTGTATTCAATACTAATTCTATATTTAATTCCAAATTAAATAATTACACTTTTTAATGTGCCTTTTAGACTTAGATTCTAAATCCAATCTTAACGGGTCTCAAAGGCCCAATTAGTATCCAATACTATTCAAAAAGTCCAATGGGCTTTCAATTAACTCTTAAGGCATGGGCTTTGGCAATTATGGATCCAACCCAAGATGCCAATGCCCAATTAGGAATCACCATTTGCCAAAATCAATTTTGGCCCATTACGCCCAATTAAAATTTTAAAGGCCATTATCATATTTGGACTTTATGAATAGTTTTAGGCCCAATTGGATCCAACCAATTATCCTAAACCAAACTTGGCCCAACCAAGCCCATTAAGGCCAAATACAACAACATTAGCCAAATTCAAAATAAAGGCTAACGTATTTAATCACAATATTCCAAATATCACAATTATTTAATTAAAGTGTATAGCCATAATTAATTAGTTAAATTAATATTTCCAAAATACCAATTTACATAATTATTCATGCTTAATTAATCAACTTATGTCCAACACAAATTGAAGCAAAATCAATCCCAACATGCTTACAAGGCTCACGACAATTTAGGGATTTTTATATCCGATTTTGATTTCAATCCAATTAAATCACAAATCAATATATCCAAACATTTTAAACACATCAAATGGCTTAAAATAAAAAAATCACGAAGAGCTTTCATTCGGCCAAGCATATGATTTGGGAAAATTAATCCAATCCATTTTTTCATAAATCGATCATGCATAACTCTAAGTTATCATTATCTAAGCATACTCAAACAACAATTTGATCAAATCATGCTCAAATCAAAAATACCAAAATTCAGATTAAGAACCCTAAAATATTTCATGCTTAATAAGGCTCTGATGCCATTGTTGGGTTCTCTAAGAACTACCAAGATCAATTAAGCATATAAGATGTGTGAATAAACAAAGTAAGATAGCGGAAATACTTACATGATCGGAATGGATGTAGGTGTAGAGTTCAAAATGTTTCTCTTTGAGAAGTTGCTCCAAGCTATTCTCTTTGATGTATGTTTTAGCTTCCAAGCTTTGGTGAATGAATTTCAAATTCATGGGAATTGTTTCCCTATCACCTTGAAATGACTCATTTTGTGTGCTAGCACTTGAAAATTTTGCAACAAAACTTCCTTTGGTTCTTTGTAATTCAATGCAAAATGAAAAACATGGAGAGGAAGAGAAGGCTTTCACGCACTTGTGTGTAGAGAGAAATGAGTGAGTGAGTTTTATTTTCCAAAAAACATAAACCATATACCAATCTCTAAAAATTGGTAAAAGGTCACTCACTTTCAAATAAATTAATGAAATGTGTATTACAAGTTACCATAAAATCACTAACTAACTTCCATCAAATAAAAGCTAAGTGTGTTGACTAATGATGTGACTTGTTGTGGGCCCCATTTTAATTCAAAATTCGAGTGGGCCCGAAACACATTCCGGGCTCTGGTTCGTTAATTCCAAATTAACGAATTTTTCGTTGGGACTTAATTAAATCAAATTTATTAAATAATTATGCCTAGTAAAATTACTGTTAAGTCGCTCGCGAATTAATTCTAAATTAATTTGTTTGCCCATTTAAAATCCAATTTTAATTCCGTTATGAAATCTAATTTCTTTAAATATATTGAATATATTATTTTAAGCAATTAATTCTGAATTAATCGTTCTTTTCTCTCTCTCTTCTAATTGAATTTTATCGCAGATAAATTTCTCGCCGTAATTAATTCTAGATTAATTTTCTCTCTTTTCTAATTAATCCCAGATTAATTATGTTCGAGTCATACGTCATCGGTGAATCTTCGGGAAGCGACCCATGAGATCCCTGGATATGTTGGCAGTAAATCCGGTTATCGGACTATCCGAATACGTGCGTACCTCGTACCATATTTTTACGGATTTACGAGACATGGTTGGCTTCTAGCAAAGACTGTGCCTACCCAATTCTCCAGAAATATTTTTTTAAGGAATACGTAATCTTTGTCAGGCGTAGTATACATAATATTGCGCATTGCGATCCAGTATCGATATCACATGCTAGGCCTAGGGCTGGAATTGTGTCTGCCCCGTACGAAGCATATATCGGATCTCTTGTACCTAGTCTCTATAATCGGATAATCATGACCTAGTCATATTATCCCGATGACTGCAGTACTTAAGAGTACTAGTTCTGTATCCTGCGTGATCATCATCTCCATATGACTGAAGTGATACTTCCATCTTGACATCACACCCAATACACTACGATTCTCAGTATACCCAAAGAGGCGTACACAGAACCTGTTAAGGCCCCAGATGACCAAAACCAAAGTATATTGATTATCGCAAGTATTAGCGATGCAAGTCTCAGGTTAAGACCAAATACACCTACCCTGATTCGGATTCCCATAGACACATAGTCATACTACTAATGGGATTCCGAGGGGTCTATCCAGAGCGAAGCTGTTCCTGTACCATCGATAAACACAACCTCCTATCACACTTGCATAAGTATCCAATACTTAAATATATGAGAACTATGCCGTTATGCTCCCACAACGCGCACAAGTGCAATACTAGTTTATTCCGCATTATTGATGTCAAGTCTCGATAATACTACGACTATGGATATTTAATGATTAAACCTTAGTGGATTAATATTGTCTCATATCTAATTAATCCGGTACTAATCATATGGACTTTTATCATTTATATATCTTGGTAGATAAAATAGCAATTTCCTTTGTCACATAGTTTATTTGTACAACAACACCATGTTCTATACAAATAGTGATGCCATGGGTCATAATTGTCCAACAGAGTCATAACACAGAAGATTGAGTGGTGACCCGATTCTTATCACACGTCTAAGGCTCGGCTATATGAAATGATGATCAAAAGTTGCGCATGTGATGATAAAAAATCTGCATATTTAGATGAGAAGTCACAGTGGTGCAAATGCATATGTTATTTAATAATCTTTCACAAGCCACATTATTTAGATGTAAATATTATTCTATTATTTGTCATTGCTTTTATATTGTTGTGTGTGTGTGATGATAGAAGCCGAATAATCACAGGATGATCATTGTATGCATATGTGGCTGTGCTTGAGTGGCGCATATTGATGTTATGTTGAAACAGTATGTTCACGCCCTTGTCAGTTTGATGACTCACACCCTAATACAAGCAATTGTTGGGGTTGATCATGTACGCCGCGCGTGATTGATGATGATGTAGGAAATTGAACAGTTCAGTCTCTAGGCTGCGATTCAAGGGCTGTTTGGTTCGGATCTGGATTTTTCGGACAAAAATTCTGGATTAAGATGAGGAGAGTGGAAAAATTTTTCAAGGTCGATCCCAAGTGTCTAAGCCGCTTCCGCTATGCGAGGGAAAATGTTCCCTACAATTAGAATCAAGAGCGAGGTTGAAAAATATTATAACTCTTCTTTTTTTAATTTTAATTATGTGATAATTATTGTGTTTATTTTGATGTATGAGATGCATGAGAAATAAAATTATTATATGTCATAAGAGTGGACATAAAATTAAATAAATATATTTTATGAGATAAAATAATTCATGTGATGATATTTCTATATTTTAAATGCATTGGTCGTAAATTATTCCGCTTTTTGGTTTTAATAGTGTTTTTGGAAATGTAAGGTCATAAGGCCATTTTAGGAATTAATTACAAACGTTGTATTTAATTTACTATGTAACTTATGGAGCGCATTGCCAAGGAGTATACTAAAGAAGTAATTGAGCAATGTTTGGTAAATGTGGATTGTGGTTATGGGAAGCTATGGTAAGCATATGCATGATGAGTTCGACGACGACGTGTGGAGGTGATTACCAAACAAAAGCATGTCTTACGAGCCAAAGTGCTATTGTGGTCCGTAGTGAGTACACGACTACTTGAAGCATTATATCCATATATTGCGAATGTTACTACTCGATGAGCAAACTTTCCGTAGGACAATCCATGGAGTCAAGAGTTGAAGACCAAGGAATGCCTTTGGTATTGTGTGTATTAATTAGATTAATATAGAAAACCAAAAAGGCCCGGTCAATGTATTAGTTTTTGTTGTATGTATGTTTACAATTCAATTTTTTTGAATAACATGTCATGTAGCATATGATGCCCACTAATGCATTATAACATGCCATGACATTAAATGCATGTTGGTTTAATCTAAGCATAAAAGTTATGGGAAATATAAAATAGTTAAAAATTTAGATTAATACATGCAAATAAATTAAATAGTTTAATTTGAACAAGTTTAAAATTTAGTAATTCGGGAAAAGACAATTGGTATGAGACTAATTATTTAATTTGATATATATGATGGAAATCCAGACATAAAATCCATAGCTGATTCCGAATGAACGGTAATATGTCTGCACTTGGGATACAACTCCAAGTACCAATTAAAAATAACATAAGTCACCTACACCAAATTAAATAGTTTAATTAAATAATTGCCTAAATCTGAATTTTATTTTAAACTTAAAATAGTGAACTAAAATTTTACGAGTTAAAATTGAAATAGCTCACTAAAAAGTACACTTAATTAAATTGTTTAATTAAGGTAGAGTTTGGACTAATAAGCATTAATGAACAATTTAAGTGTTAAAATTTGGAGATATCGCTAATCGTCAACTAGTAGTAATTAGGTTATGTTTTTAGCCGTGCATAATCTAAATGAATTAAATACTAGTGTAATAGAAACCTTAAACTATAAAATAGTGAGTGGGAGAGAGATATATGATAATATATCCCGTAATCTCTGTTATTTGTCCGAAAACGTGAGATTCAAAAGACGCTTCGAGACGTCTTTTTTTTCGTCCCCATACAGATGGTGTCTATTTTGGGTCAATATCAAGTTTGGATTCCGAGAGGATAGGAACTCTAGATGTATTTGGTGAACTGACCTACCCTACAATGGCACTTCACTAGTTAAGTCCAAGGGCTCCAAAACAACGGGTTACACTCACAAAGAAATGATTAAATGTTAATCGAAATTCCTTGATAAAATCAAACGGTGGTTGGTTAATATAGGAATAAGAGTTATTCCCGTATATATTAATCAATCAAGATTGTCTCGATCTATCATGCAAATACTTGACCTACCCTACGGCGGTACTTATTTGTAGGATGATAGATTTCCGTGGCATAGTAATTATTTTTAGTTTTCTGATTTATTTTACATGGTCCATGCATCATGTTTAATTTTATGCCAAAATACTTGTGATGATTTTAATATGCGATGAATGAAATTTTGATTGCATGTTTATCTTAAAATTTTATCAGCCATTTTTTCTGATATTTCCATACTTCCTAAATGACAATATACGAGAGAAAATTACGTTAAAAGAAAAGTAACATGAAAGTTATCTTGGTCTTTTGAAGACCTACATTTGTCATGAAGGAGGAGTGTCCTCTATAGCCAAGCTGTATATGATACTCACCAAAGGCGGGTATGGCCAATGAGAAGACCCACTGCTAATTGTTAGTAGGGATGTCTAGTGTTCTTGCTGCAAAACATGAGCCAATAGCTACAACATCCATGATGATGTAGTCATTGCAGGACATGTTTGGGTATCTTTCGGAGCGGTAATATCATGAGGCCTTAGTCTCAGTGATGATCACGAAGATGAAGGATGAGACATCCATCCAAAAGAACGTCTTGAGGATGATGACCTATTTTAATGCGGCCGCCCATAGTCAGGTGACCATAATAATGGGATCTCTTTTGAAGAGTCTCCTGCAATTTAAGAGCAATTTTGTTATGAACAAGTTGATTTTCCCCCTTACATAACTGCTATATATGCTCACCTCTTTGGAGTCTATACTAATGGATCCTTGTAAGCCTAGTGGAGAGGCAAGTGTTGCCAAGTCTTTCAAAACTGTAAAGAAAATAAAGAAACACTAGTAAGGCTGAGGTTATAGCTACTTGATACATGGAAAGATCTTGGTGAAGGTAACTTTACTATGAGAGTCAGGACATGGAATGTGGTTTCAGTAAAAGCAGTGGAAGTTATCAGTTTTCAATATTCAAATAAAAGTTATTTGAATTTAAACAAATTGTTGTTTATTCCTATTTTGTCGTAGAAATTTGATTTATATTTCAAAGCTATTGCATGATGGTTTCCATATTTTTTTAATAATAATAGTTATTATTTCAAAAATGGATTATCTATATGCAAATGAATCTAGGAGATAACTTGTATGTGTTAAGATTGTTGACACATAACTCACTGCTCAATACTGAGATGTTTAAGGTTGAAAAACCTAAAACTAAACTGTAAATGATTTCTCAAAATAACACATATCTGTGGCATCTCAGACTTGGCCATATTTACCTTGACAAGATAAAATGATTTGTAGAAAGTGGATCTTTAAGTCAGTTAAAGGACCACAACTTACCAGTCTATGTGTCTAGTCTAGAAGGTAATATGACTAATAGACCTTTTATTTGAAAAGGACTAAGAGCCAATTAATCACTAAGTGATTATGAATATTTCGTCACATTTGTTGATGATTATTCTAGATATGTACATGTTTACCTAATACAGCATAAATCGGGTACTTTTGAAAAGTTCAAGGTGTATTGTGCTAAGGTTGAGAACCAATTAGGTAAAGATACCAAAATTCTATGATCAGATTGTGGAGGAGAATACCTCGACAATGAAGTCGAGGAGTTCTTACTTGAGCATGGGATAATATCTCAACTCATAACACTTGGAACTGTTAGGGTTGGCGCTCGGAGTGCTAATCCGGATCGTATTTATGTCAGATTCATAAATACGAGCGATTCAATTTTCCATAATATTACTTAATTTAATGGTAGCACCCTTGTCTTTTATACACTTATTCGATCTAATTATGATTATATATCTGATTACGATTAGATTGAAACTAAATCTGGTTTAGTGATACGTGTATATTAGACAAAGACCATATGATTTACAATATCGTGCGCAGTTACAACATAGTTTGTACTATAGTGCCAAGATCAATTTAAGCATAGAAATCATGTGAATACTCATAAGAAGTATGGCGGAATCATACTTACAATGATCGGATTTATGATGCGTCGAACACAAAACTTTTTCCTCCTCATTGGAAGCTCTCGGCAATGGCTCTTCATTGTGCTCCATTTGTGTTCTCCAAGCTCCAAGCTTGGTGTGTGGATTCCATGCCAATGGATGGTTTTCCCTATCACCTTTATATGACTCCTAAAGTGTGGTAGCACTTGTGAAAATTTGCAACAAATCTTCACTAAAAGCTTCTTGCATCTCTCGGCTAATGTAGAAATTGGAGAGGAAAAAATGGCCCAAGGCCGTGAGTGTGGGAGAGAGTGAGAAGAATTGTGTTGGTTGTGTGTGTGTATCTAATACACTAAATTAAAAGTCAAATACCAAAAATTAATTAAATGGTAAATGCCTTTCAACCATCACAATTGAGTGCTTCACACTCAAGCATCATCCAACAACTTTCATCACAATAAAGTGATAAAGTTGACTAGTGATGTGACGCTTGATGTGACTTGTGGGCCGCACTTAAATTCGAAATGCGCGTGGGCCCGCAAACACTCCCAGGCTCGGGTTCGCTAATTCTGAATTAACGAATTTTACGTTGCAACGTAATTAAATCAAATTTAATCAAATAATTATGCCTAGCAAAATTACTATAATGTCGCTAACGAATTAATTCTAAATTAACTCGTTCGCCCGAATTAAAATCCAATTTTAATTCCGCGTCGAAATCCAATTTCGTATAATATATCGAATATATTATTTTATCGATTAATTCAAAATTAATCATTCTCTCTCTTTAAATAATATTTTATCCCAGATAAAATATCTATGTAATTAATTCTAAATTAATTTCTCTCTCATCTAATTAATCCCAGATTAATTATGTGCGAGTCATACGTCATCGGCGAATCTTCGGGAAGCGACCCATGAGATCCCCAGATATGTTGGCAGTTAATCCGGTCGTCGGACTATCCGAACATGTACGTACCTAGTACTACGCTTTTACGGATTTACAAGACATGGTTGGCTTCTAGCAAAGCACCGTGCCTACCCAATTCTCCAGAAATATTCTTAAAGGAATATGTAATCTTTATCAGGCGTATTATACGTAGTATTGCGTATTGCGATCCAACATCGGATGTCACGTGCTAGGCCTGGGGCTGGAATTGTGTCTGCCCCGTACGAAGCACTTATCGAATCTATGGTAACTAGTCTCTATAATCGGATAAACATGACCTGGTCATAATATCCCGATAGCTGTAGCATATAAGAGCACCAGTTCCGTATCCTACGTGATCATCATCTCCACTATGACTGGAGTGATACTTCCATCTTGACATCACACCAATACACTACGATTCTCAATATACCCAGAAAAGGCGTACACAGAACCTGTTAAAGCCTTGGACGACCAAAACCAAAGTTTATTGATTGTCGCAAGTATTAGCGGTGCAAGTCTCAGGTTAAGACCAAATACACCTACCCTGATTCGGACTTCCATAGACACATAGTCATACTACCAATGGAATTCCGAGGGGTCTATCCAGAGCGAAGCTGTTTCCGTACCATCGGTAAACGAAACCTCCTATTACACTTGCTTGAGTATCCTATACCCAAATATATGAGAACTATATCGTTATGCTCCCACAACGCGCACAAGTGTAATACTAGTCTTTTACGCATTATCGATGTCCAATCTCGATAATTCTCCGACTAGGGATATTTAATGATTAACCTTTGTGGATTGATACTGTCTCATATCATCTCAATCCGGAACTAATCATAAGGACCTTCTATCATTTATATATCTTGGTAATCTAATTACAAATGATAAAAGGGCAATTTCCTTTGTCACATAGTTAATTTGTACAACAACACCATGATCTATACAAATAGTGATTTTATGGGTCATAATTGTCCAACAATCTCCCACTTGGCCTATAGCCAATCACTCAAGTGTCCTACACCCGAACTATGTACAGTTCGCTCAAACTTCTGCTGAGGAAAAGCTTTCGTCAGCGGATTTGCAAGGTTATCATCTGATGCGATTTATTCGATCATCACATTGCCACGATGTATGATCCGAACGTATCAGATGAATAATTGAAGTATCTGGATTGTTGATGAGACCATTAATTCTTTAGCCTGTGTTGTAGCCTAGCTCAGCTGCTAACAGAACTACTCCTAATCTGATTAGGATTATTATCAATCCAAAAGGCTTCTATTGCTGCTTCAGCTGCAGCAATATTCCGCTTTTGTTGTTTATTCGGCAACAGTATCTTGCTTGGAAGATTTCTAGCTCACTGTTCCGTTATTCAAACTTTATAGTACTTTTATTACGACTTATAGTCATTTTTTTTTATTATCGGTTAGGAAACTTGCAGCAGTGAACCCAATCAATTCAAGCTCTCCTTCTCCATAGTATAAGAAAGCATCATTAGTTCATCTAAGATACTAAAGGATGTTCTTAACATCAATCCAGTGACTATCACGTGGATTGGCCTGATTGTGACTCCATATGCTCAAAGCATATGAGACATCAGGTCGCGTACATTTTTCAATGTACAAGTTCTCGGAGAGTAGCAACAACTTTTAGATCTATCATAGTAGATCCTTATTCCTAGAATAAAGGTTGTCTCTCCCAAGAATTCTATGGAGAATTTTCATGAAAGCCAAGCTTTCACTGATAGTATTATGGGAATATCATTTTCCAGAAATGATATGTCATCATTATTTATAGGACAATCATTATCAGTGCGCTCCCACTAACCTCCTTATATACACAAGAATCTTTTTCATTTTGAATTAAATCATATACCATTATGATTACATCAAAATGATAGTTCCAAGAACCCAATGCTTGCTTCAATCCATAAATGGATCGAATTAACTTGCAAACATTGTTTGCTCATTTTGGTACGACAAAACCATCATGATGTTGTAAACATCCTCCAAAAGGTTTCCTTTAAGGAAAACAATTTTGACGTTCAGCTGCCATATTTCATAAATGAAACATGCAGCATAAGTAAGCATTATCCAAATGGATTTAACAATGGCAACGGTTAAAAGATTTCATCGTAATCGACACAATGTTGATAACGATACCTTTTCGTTACAAGCCTAGCTTAGTACGTTGGTATGTTGCCTTCCATGTATGTCTTCCTTGAAGATTTATATAGTACCAATAGGCACAATGCCTTCCGGTACAACAACCAGTGTCTAAACTTGGTTGGTATACATGGAATCCATTTCGGACTTCATGACACTTTGCCATAATAGGGAGTCGATACCTTGTATCACTTCCCCATACATAGTTAGTTTGTATTCTTCAATAAGATTGACATCTTTATGAGGTGAGATCAGAAACCTATACCTCCCAGGTTATTTTTTGACTCTCTCCGACTTGCGCGGTTCTTGTGTATTCAAAGATTATTGGTATAGTTTCATCCTTGATGAACTATTCGTGTTCCATTAAGGAATCGGTGCCTGGAACAGTATTACTCCGATTTTTATCGAGTTTTACTTTCCTCCCACTTACCAATGCATATAGGTATTCCTCTTAGGAAAACCGCATGGAGAGCAACAATTACATTGTTATCTTGTGAGTTATATAAGTACTATACTTAGGTTTCTCTAGGATAACCTACAATTAGGCACTTATCCGATTTGGGTTTTAGTTTGGTATCATCCAAACGTATGCCCAACATTCCCAAATCTTCAGGAATGAGAAAATCTTGTTTCTTTCCTGTTCATTTCTAATATGAGGTACATCAAACAGATTTGTATGGAACCTTATTCAAAATAAGTTTTGCACTGTTTAATGCGTATCCCTTGAAGGAAATGGTAGCTTAGAGCGACTCATGATTAACCTTATCATGTCCAACAAAATTTGGTTTCTCTGTTCGGACACACCGTCAAATTGACGTGTTCCGAGAGGAGCCTCATTGAAAGAATACTATACTCTTTCAAGTATTTGAGAAACTTATTACTTAAGTATTTTCCATCATGGTCTAACCGTGACGGTTTTAATACTTTAGCCGGTCTGTCTGTCTACTTAGTGTCGAAACTCTTTGAATTCATCTAAAGTTTTCGATTCGTGTTTCACAAGAATCACATAACCATAACGCGATGCCACATTCGTAAAGGTTTCGAAGTATTCATATCCACCTCTAGCCTAGCTAGACAAGGGCCCACTTACGTCACGATGAACAAGGGCTAAGAGATCGGTGGCACTTACACTTTTACCAAGAAAAAGGTGTTTTAGGCACTTTGCCTAATAAACTAGATTCGTAGAGATTATTTGAATAGAATCAAATCCGTCCTAGTGTCCACTCTTCGAAAGTGTGGATATACGAGTCTTGTTTGAATATGTCCCAGACAACAATGACACAAATAAGTCTCAACTGATTAAACCAATTTGAGCTAATTGTTTGTCATGTTATATGTTTGAGATTTATTTATATTCAAAATATAAATACTGTTATTCACATCTAATGTGCTTATCTCAATATCATCTTTATAAAATAAAACAATTTAGTGTTCTAGAATATAAAGGTATACCCGCAACGGGTTTAACCCTAATATAGAGATAATGTTTCTAGTCAAACTAGTAACATTGTAACAGTTTCCTAATTTAAGTACACACCCAAAGGGTAGTTCCTAAACTTAAGTATCTACGGTTAAAACAGCGACTCTCGTCCCGTTATCAATTCGTAAATCAATCTCAACTGAAGTCAGTATCCTGCTAATTAGCAGATTCTGCACACCAGTACATATTTATATACCACATCAGTATCTAAAATCCAATTTTAATACTAGTAGTGTACATGTTGATGACAAACATATTTGAAGTCGGAGCCTTGCCCCTATTTAATTCATTCATGTCTTCCTTGTCCATACGGCAGTCACACTTCCAGTGACCCCGTTTGCCACAGTTTTAGGTAGACATTTTGGGATATATCCTATGTCTTCTCAGAAGATTATAATGATTTTGCCTTTGCCCATTTTCCACACCCCAGAAGCCTTTGGCCAAGCCTTGACCTTATGGGATGTCGAAGTAAGATGCGACTTGCGCTTCTTGCCCTATTGCAAACCCTGGCTTTGTCTCATTGAGTATAGCCATTAACTCTCCAAGAGTTTTATATTGTAATTTGTACTACTAAGATCTAAGGACAGATCTATGAAGATCCTTCAATTTCAATATCATACTATAAGGATCTAATCCTTAGTTCTGACTAAGAAATTAAGGAGTCTTTATGGCAAGCATAACAGATTAAGCACTAACGTTATCATCACATGAATATTTCAAATATCATGTTCTACTATTTGCTCCACTCCGGGCTTAGGCTCGAGACGTCACTCTATCAAATAAAGTAACTTCTCGGTCTCATGACTATCCTGAGATTTTATTCCCAATCTGAAAATGAAATCCGTTTAAAAAATATTTTCACCCAAGTTTATATTTTAAACGTTAATCTTTCAGTTATCTTGATTGTTATAGTCCAACTATCCAATCAATGATTTTAGGTACTATTTAATATAATGATTATTATAGTCTAACTATATAATCAACTATAATTTAATAGGTTAATTCAAATATATTGATTATTATAATCCAATTATATAATCAACTATAATTTGAAGTAGTTTGAATACAGTCCAACTGTTTAAATAAAACAACGATTTAATATTAGTCTAACTAATATATTAATTTATTTGACGAAAAATTTGAAATGAGCGTGTATCGACAAGTAACTAAACGAATATTGCAAATTTAATACTTGCCTCCCACTATTTTTCGGTGAGCCTCTAACCCTCTGTGGAGTACTAGGGAAACCTTGTTTTCTTAGTGGGCTAGGATCCCGTTAAATAACACACAATCTTGACTTTGGCCAACAAATTGTATGATAATTAACTAGGTAGATCTCTAAGATCAATTTGATCCCATCCAATTCCTAGATCTAGTAGGTGGACATCCAAGTCCGAAATATATATCTTATATATGCCAATATATCCAATATATTCCCTAACCTTTTTCCTCTGAATCAACTAAGCCTTGGCTTTGGCACAACAAACTTAATGATCCTAGTTAAGCGGAACCCATTGACCTTGGAAAGCTTCGTAATCGATGTCGATGGACAAGAAGTGATCTTGACTTTGGCCAACAAATCAAAACTTGGACAAGACACCGATATGGAACAAAGCCTTCATGATTCAAACACATCCGCGACAGACAAAGGTCTTGACTTTGGCCAACAAACCAGTGCCAATCTTGGATCTTGAGTAAGAATCACTCAATGGAAGGAAAAATGATTAATTATCTTTGTTAAGTCTCATCATCATACACCCTTAAACATGCATTCTAAAAATATAATAAGACGCGTATAAATAAAATAATTATGATATGCGGATGGATATTTAAAACACTTTGTTCCTAGAACAAATCTCTCCATTTCCTCTCTCCCGCTAGCACAAATTTTACTTCTACCCAATTACATAACAATTCTAAAGAAACCTCATTTACATTGACGGGAATATGTGAGAAGAGAAATACAACATTACAAGCCCATTTCCAAAATAAGCCCAATTAATTAAATCACAACATTCCAATATCACAATTTAATTAATTAAAGTGTATAGCCATAATTAATTAACCAAATTAAAATTTCCAAAACACCAATTTACTCAATTAATTATGCTTATCATCATCAACTTATGTCCAACACAATTGAATCAAAAATCAATCATTTTCCATGCTAATGCTCACGGTAATTAGGGGATTTTTGTCCAATTCCGAATTCAATCCAATTGAATCCTAAATCAACAATTTCCAAGTCATTCAAACTCATCCAATGATTTAAAAAATAAAATTACCATGACATTTAAGGTAGTCATACCATTCGGCCAAGCCAAGCATTTTGGGGAAAATTTATCCAATTCAATTTTCATCAAATTGATCATGCATAACACTATGTAATCATCATTCAAGCATATTCAAACAATCAATTTCATCCAAACATGCTCAAATCAATTTTACCCTAATTCCAATTTCATGCTTAAACAATGCTCTGATACCATTGTTGGGTTTCTACTATAGTCCCAAGATCAATTTAAGCATAGAAATCATGTGAATACTCATAAGAAGTATGGCAGAATCATACTTACAATGATTTGATTTACGATTCGTCGAACACAAAACTTTTTGCTACTCATTGGAAGCTCTCGGCAATGGCTCCACATTGTGCTCCATTTGTGTTCTTCAAGCTCCAAGCTTGGTGTGTGGATTCCATGCCCATGGATGGGTTTCCCTATCACCTTTATATTACTCCTAAAGTGTGCTAGCACTTGTGAAAATTTGCAACAAATCTTCACTAAAAGCTTCTTGCATCTCTCGACTAATGCAGAATTTTGGAGAGGAAAAATGGCCCAAGGCCGTGAGTGTGTGGGAGAAAGTGAGAAGAATTGTGTTGGTTGTGTGTTGTGTATCTAATACACTAAATTAAAAGTCAAATACCAAAAATTAATTAAATGGTAAATGTCTTTCAATCAACACAATTGAGTGCTTCACACTCAAGCATCATCCAACAACTTTCATCACAATAAAGTGATAAAGTTGACTAGTGATGTGAAGCTTGATGTGACTTGTGGACCGCACTTGAATTCGAAATGTGAGTGGGCCGCAAACACTCCCAGGCTCGTGTTCTTTAATTCCGAATTAACGAATTTTCCGTTGCGACGTAATTAAATAAAATATAATTAAATAATTATGCCTAGCAAAATTACTATTCATGTCCATAACGAATTAATTCTAAATTAACTCGTTTACCCAAATTAAAATCCAATTTTAATTCCGTGTCGAAATCCAATTTCGTATAATATATCGAATATATTATTTTATCGATTAATTCCAAATTAATCATTCTCTCTGTTTAAAAAATATTTTATCCCAGATAAAATATCTCTGTAATTAATCCTAAATTAATTTTCTCTCATCTAATTAATCCCAGATTAATTATGTGCGAGTCATACATCATCGGTGAATCTTCGGGAAGCGAATCATGAGATCCCCGGATATGTTGGTAGTAAATCCGGTCGTCGGACTATATGAACACGTACGTACCTAGTACTACTCTTTTACCGATTTACAAGACATGGTTGGCTTCTAGCAAAGCACCGTGCCTACCCAATTCTCCAAAAATATTCTTAAAGGAATATGTAATCTTTATCAGGCGTAGTATACATAGTATTTCGTATTGCGATCCAGCCCCAGGCCTTGCATGTGACATCTGATACTGGATCGCAATAGGCAATACTACGTATACTACGCCTGATATAGATTATATATTCCATTAAGAATATTTCTGGAGAATTGGGTAGGCACGGTGCTTTGCTAGAAGCCAACCATGTCTCATAAATCGGTAAAAACGTAGTACAAGGTACGTACGTGTTCGGATAGTCCGACGACCGGGTTTACTGTCAACATATCTAGGGATCTCTTGGGTCGCTTCCCGAAGATTCACCGATGACGTATGATTCGAGCATAATTAATTTGGGATTAATTACGGAGAGATTTTATCTAGGATAAAATACTATTTGAAGAGAGAGAACGATTAATTTGGAATTAATCGATAAAATAATATATTCGATATATTAAATGAAATTAGTTTTCGACGCGGAATTAAAATTAGATTTTAATTCGGGCAAACGAGTTAATTTAGAATTAATTCGCTAGCGACGTGAATAGTAATTTTGCTTGGCATAATTATTTAATTAAATTAGATTTAATTACGTCGCAAAGGAAAAGTTTGTTAATTCGGAATTAGCGAACCCGAGCCCTGGAGTGTTTGCGGGCCCACTTGCATTTTGAATCAAGTGGGGACCACAAGTCACATCATGTCACATCACTTGTCAACCTTTTACCTTTTTGGTGATGGTTTTAGGTGATGGAATGATGGTGGAGTGCTTAACACTCAAACATGATTACTTGTGTAAGAATGTTACCAAAACTTTGGTAAATCATTTTATTTGATTTTTGAAATCAAATTTAACAAGTCAACACACATCTCATCTCTCTATTCACGCCATTTTCAAGCAAACAAACTCTCTCCATTTTTCTTCATTGCCGTGAGTTGCAAAGAGGAAGAAGAAGATTTGTTGCAAATCATCTAAGGCTAGCACCAACAAGGAATCATACAAAGGTGATAGGGAAACCAATCTAAGAGCTTGGAATCCTCTCAAAGCTTGGAGCTTGTTCATCTTCAACAAATTGGGACCTTGGCCGAATTCTTGGAGGGCTTCTACAAGGAGAAAATTTTTGTTATCAACACTTCCATAATATTTCATTGTAAGTATGATTCCGCCATACTTCTTTAATGTATTCACATGTTTTTATGCTTGAATGATCTTGGACAACTTTAGCACCAACAATGTCAAGATGGAAGTATCACTTCAGTCATATGGAGATGATGATCACGTAGGATACGGAACTAGTACTCTTAAGTACTGTAGTCTTCTGGATAATATGAGTAGGTCATGATTATCCGATTTTATAGACTAGTTACAAGAGATTCGATATATGCTTCGTACGAGACAGACACAATTCCAGCCTTGGGCCTAACATGTGATATCGATACTGGATCGTAATACGTAATACGACGTATACTACGCCTAACAAAGATTATATATTCCGTTAAACAATATTTATGGAGAATTGGCAAGGCATTGTGTTTTGCTAGAAGCCAACCATGTCTAGTAAATCGGTAGGAACGTGGTACCGGGTACGCACGTGTTCTGATAGTCCGATGACCGTATTTACTGCCAACATATCCAGGGATCTCTTGGGTCGCTTCCCAAAGATTCCCCGATGAGATTTGACTCGAACAGAAAATTAATCTGGGATTAATTACGGCAATAATTAATCTGGGATTAATTATCAGCGAAATAATTAATCTGGGATTAATTGCGTCGAGAGTTTATCTGGGATTAAATTCGTCGAGAAGAGAGAACGCGATTAATTTAGAATTAATCGGTAAAATCAAATTTAATAGTTAAATTTGATTTTTCTATTTAATTTACTTATTTGGGCTAAAATAATATATTAGATATATTAAATGAAATTGGATTTCAATGCGGAATTATGATTGGATTTTAATCCAAGAATTAATTTAGAATTAATTCGTAAGCGACTTACGTAATAATATTGCGAGGCATTATTATTTAATTAAATTGGATTTAATTAAGTCGCAACGGTAAATTCGTTTAATTCGAAATTAAACGAACCCGGGCCCGAGCGAAGTTGCGTGTTAGATTGTCCAACTTGAATTTAGAATTTAAAGTGGGACCCACCAAATTACATCAATGTGTTTGACTAGTGATGGAAGTTGTTATTGGTTGTGTAAGGCTTGGATTGCTTGTAGAATACATAAACCATATCCAACACACTTTGTTTTGATTTGAAAGACATATACCAACTTAAAGTAACTTTGGAAGTCAACTTTTGATATTAGATTTTGAAAATCAAAATTGAACTATTCACTCTCTCTTTTACTTGCAAAAAACCGTGAGCCACTCTCCATTGGAAGACATTTTGTTCTTCAAAATTTGTTCATGCTAGCACATAAAGGAGTGAATCAATGTGATAGGGAAACTCACCCAAGTGTTGGAAACACTACAAGAAAGCTTGGAGCTTCATCTTCAACAAAGAAAAGTTTTGAAATCTCTACATCCAACAACCGATCAATATGAGTATTCCGCAACTCCCTTTGATTAATTCACACACGAATCACTCTTAGACGATCTTGGCATGTTTTAGGAACACTTACAATGGTATCAAAATCTCCTAAGTTTGATTTGAAAATCTAGGGTTCATGACTTTAAACTTGGGATTTTTGTGTTTGGAGTATGAAATGCCTAAATTATGGTTGGGTTATGTTTATATGATGTTGAATTGGATTTGTGCATTGTTGAATTTGTGAAAAATTGATTGGATAAAAAATCCTCAAATTCTTATACATGCCGAATACATGCCATAGAAGACTCATGGTGATTTTTTGAAAATTAGCAATTGGATATGTTAAATGACATGAAATGTATTTTAGATGTTGATTTAATAGGATTGGAATCAAATTGTATCATAATTTCCTTGCCAAAACCGTGAGTGTGAAGCATATGATAATGAATTATTTTACTTCAATTTGTGTTGGACATGAATTGGAAATGTTGAGTATGATTAATTGAATTAATTAGTTTTTTGGAAACATTAGATTAATTGATTAATTATGTTAATTGCACTTTAATTAATTAATATGTAATTTGGAATAATTTGTTAATTTAATTTGTTGTAATTGGGCTTAATGGGCTTGGTTGGGCCAAGTTTGGTTTTGGACAATTGGGTTGGATCCAATTAGGCCTAAAACCATTTCCATAAAGTCCAAATATGACTTTTGGGCCATTAAACAATTAATTGGGCATGATGGGCCTAAATTGATTTTTGGCATAAGGTGATTCCTATTTGAGCCTTGGCAACTTGGGTTTGATCCATAATGGCCAAAGCCCATTGTGGGAACACAGGAACTGGGCGACGCATGCTGTCCTGGGCTCGCGGCCCGGTCGGGAGTACGGAGTAGCCACGGGGGACTAAACCGGAGAATAATGGAGTCGCCACCCGGCGTGAACCGAGAAAATGAGATTTAAGGCCGCATTCACCCCTCGCAAGGGAAGACCTCAAACCGTTGGGTTCGGAATGGTCCCTTACTTATGTCACTTGTAATGAAATGATTTGTGTAATAATTTAATCAAGCTTAAGTAACACTTATTTTCAAGAGTATCATGCTTCTAATCCATATGCACAAAAATAAAACTTACACCTAAATTTGCATATATTTCACATCTAAGATTGCATGCTTGAAAGTACATCAAAGTAGCAACGAACATACAACTTCATTGGCATATTGTATTCATGGAAACACAAGCACACACAAAGGGGAATCAAATAATGGCGAACATGTGATTTCATAGACATATCATAAACAAATAGCCATTACATGTCCATGCACAAATAAAAGAGTCAACTAAGTACATAATGCAAAAAGACACTTAAGGATGCAATTAGGCATTAAAGTAAGCATGCTATGACGTGATGCAAAAGAAGATAACTAATATGGACACAAACACACATGTGAGCACTTTTCCAAGTGGTACGTGGAATTGTATCCCAAGTACAGACTGCACTACCGTCCATTCGGAATCGGCTACGGAATTTATGTATGGGTTTCCATCCGATATACCTCAAGAAATAATACTCAAATGCTATCACGACATGGATACACAAATGATAATAAATCAACCTAAGACAAGGATAGAAGATGCAATCAATAGATGAAAGACGCAGCAAATATCGCGGTAAAGGTAGCCTTTTAAGCTTTTCTTCCCCCAAATGGAGAACCTTTTTAGTCCAACACAATAAGCCCATGCGCTTTTCATTACAATGCGTACAAAGAATAAAGACAATAATATCAAACTTAGTATGCCCGATTGAACATATCTTATATTCAATCGAACACACATCAACCGGTGCGGCAAAGCATCGTGGTAAAAGGTTTTAACCCCTCCAAATAAGGGTACTTTAATCCGACTTACTAAGCCAATGCGCTCGATCGCATCATGCATACAAAGAATAAAGACAATAATATCAAACTTAGTATGCCTGATTGAACATATCTTACATTCAACCGGACACACATCTAACGGCGCGACGAAGCATCGTGGTAAAGGGTTTAACCCCTCCAAATAGGGGACCT
>SKCR01022458.1:0-41847 GCA_019454045.1 Zanthoxylum bungeanum
CAAATGATGAAGCTTGGAGCTTCAAATCTTGAAGACAAGGGGCGCCAAACACTGTTCACAAAAGCCCACTGCTTTGCAAAAGTGTGCAGAATTTCGAATTTTTGTTGCCTAAATCGTCGCTCAACGCTCGATGTAAGTATTCCGCACTTCCATCGTTGTATTCACTATGATTCATGCTTGGAGTTTTGATCTTGGGACTATAGAAACTCCAACACAATATATTTTGGTTTTGGTCGTCCAGGGCTTTAACAGGTTTTGTGTATGCCTCTGCTGGGTATATTGAGAATCATAGTGTGTTGGGTGTGATGTCAAGACGGAAGTATCACTCCAATCATAATGGAGAGATGACGGTCACGTAGGATACGGTACTGGTTCTCTTATGTACTGCAGTCATTGGGATAAAATGACAAGGTCATGTTTATCCGATTATAGAGACTAGTTACCAGAGATCCGATATGTGCTTCGTACGGGGCAGACACAATTCCAGCCCCAAGCCTAGCACGTGACATCTGATACTGGATCAAAATACGCAATACTACGCATACTACGCCTGATATAGATCACCATATTCCTGTAAGGATATTTCTGGAGAATTGGGCAGGCATGGCGTTTTGCTAGAAGCCAACCTTGTCTTGTAAATCGGTACAAACGTAGTACTAGGTACTTACGTGTTCGGATAGTCCGACGACCGAATTTACTGCCAACATATCCGGGGATCTCATGGGTCGCTTCCCGAAGATTCACCGATGATGTATGACTCGCACTTTAATTAATTTGAGATTAATTAGATGAGAGAGAAAATTTATCTAGGATTAATTACGGAGATATTTTATCTGGGATAAAATATTAATAAAGAGAGATAACGATTAATTTGGAATTAATCGATAAATTAATATATTCGATATATTAAATGAAATTGGATTTCGACGCGGAATTGAAATTATATTTTAATTCGGGCGAACGAGTTAATTTAGAATTAATTCATTAGCGATGTGAATAGTGATTTCGCTAGGCATAATCATTTAATTACGTCACAGGGAAAATTCGTTAATTTGGAATTAGCAAACCCGAGCCCGGGAGTGTTTGCGAGCGCATTCGCTTTGCGAATTAAAGTGCGGCATGCAAGTGACATCAATCGTCAAATCATTAGTCACATCAAGCATCAAATCACATGTCACTTTGAGTGATGTGACAATTTGATTGATTGATTGATTGATGGAGTTGTTTGGAGCTTTTAAAGCTTGTACCTTGTTGACTTATTGAAAGAAAAAATTTGGTATATGTTTAATTGATTTTCGAAATCAATATCTAATACACAAATCACTCTCTCTCTTTCCTTTCCTTCTCTCCCACACGCCCAAGTGGCAAAATTTCCTCTTCTCTTCACTGGTTTCACCGAGAAGCCCAATGAGAAGTTGAGGAATTTTTGTAGCAAAAATTCCTAAGTGCTAGCACACCATTAGAGTCTTGCGAAGGTGATAGGGAACCGCACACGTGAGCTTGGAATCACATCACGAAATCTTGGAGCTTGGAGGTTGATCCATGGCCGAAAATGGAGACTGATTTTTAGCTCAGTGCCGAGCTTCTCAAAGGGCATAAAAAGATTTTTTGTTGTCCACCGCATCGCTCAACCGCTCGATGTAAGTATTCTGCAACTTCCTCGATTGTATTCATAAATGTTTATGCTTGTTATTCAATCCTTGGGACCGTAAAACTCCAATAATGGTATCAGAGCGTTGTTAAAAGCATGAAACTTGATTTAGGGTTAAAATTGGGTAAAATGTATTTGAGCATGATTTAATGAAAATGGATGATTTAGTATGCTTAAATGTAGTTTAATTGAAGATTGATTGGATCAATTTCATGTAAAATGGTTTGGAACAATTTTCCCCAAAATGGTGAGGCTTGACCGAATCTTCATAGCCCTAATTGTCTTGGTAATTTTGATTTTTTGTTCATTGGATGTGTTGGAATCATGTTGGGTAATGTTGATTAAAGATTCAATTGGATTGGATTTGCAATTTGACATAAAAACCCTAAAAGCCGAGACTTTGAAAACATGTATATTAGGTTTGATTTTGTTAAATTGTGTTGGACATGATTTAATGTTAATAAGCATAATTAGTTGTGTAAATTGATGATTTGGAAATTTTGATTTATGTAATTAATTATGCAATACACTTTAGAATTAATTAGATTATGAAATTGGACTTTTATAATTTAATTAAATTGGGCTTAAATTGGATTTGGGCTTGAAATGTTGTAAATGGGCTAATTGGGCTTGGTTGTACCAAGTTAGGTTTAGGCTAAATTGGTTGGATCCAATTAGGCCCAAAACCGTTTCCATAAAGTCCAACTGCGATTATGGACCTTAATTATTTTAATTGGGCCTAATGGGCCTAAATTGATTTCTAGGCTTATGGGGTAATTCCTTGATTGGGCTTTGGTTGCCGAAGCCCACGCCTTAAAGAAATTAATTAAAAGCCCATTGGACTTTAATTAAATTAACATTGGATGTTAATTGGGCTTTGAGACCCGTAACGATTAAATTTGGAATTTAAGTCGTAAAGGTTCGTTAATAAAAAGTGTAGTATTTAATTTGGAATTAAATAGCAAATTAGTGTTAAATACATATTAAATTGGATTTAATGTTGTAGTTTAATTTAATTCAAGAATTCATACTTCGAGTACTTATTCGCAAAACGAGTTTGACTCGCACAAAATCAAATCGTTGTTTGAACATTGCATGGTCATTAATTATCAGATTAATTAATTTGATTAGATTGATTGATAACATGCTTGTGTGAATACATGGTTGCGATGCATGAATAATGTATATCGGATGGATATTAGATGGGTGGGCCAATTTTAGAAATTGTTGTAATAAATATAGAATTTATTAATTGGACCTGCGTGTCAAGCCTATTACCTCCATACTCTATGTATTTCTCTTCTCACCTATTCCCCTCGATCTAAATGAGGTTTCGTTAGGAAGGTTATGTAACGGGTAGAAGCAAATACTTGTGCTAGCGGGAGAGAGAAAAGTGAGAGATTTGATCTACGATCAATGTGTATAGTATCCATCCGTATATCATTATTATTTATATTATACGCGCCTTTTTTTTATGTATTTAGAATGCATGTTTAAGGGTGTATGATGATGAGACCTTAAGAAAGATAATAAATTGGTTGCCAATTTGCACGCGAAAAACCCTCACAAAATATTAAGCGTTTTTCCTTCCATTGAGTGATTCTTACTCAAGATCCAAGACTGGCATTGGTTTGTTGGCCAAAGTCAAGGCCTTTGTCCGTCGAGGATGTGTTTGAATCATGAGAGCTTTATTCCATATCGGTGTCTCTGTCCAAGTTGTGATTTGTTGGCCAAAGTCAAGATCACTTCTTGTCCATTGACATTGATTACGAAGCTTTCCAAGGTCAATGGGTCACGCTTAACTGGGATCACTAAGTTTGTTGTGCCAAAGCCAAGGCTTAGTTGATTCAGAGGAAAACTTTTAGGAAATATATTGGATATTAGCATATATAAGATATGTTTCGGACTTGGGTGTCCACCTACTGGATCTAGGAATTGGATGAGATCCAATTGATCTTAGAGATCTACCTAGTTAATTATCATACAATTTGTTGGCCAAAGTCAAGATTGTGTGACATTTAACGGGATCCTAGCCCACTAGGAAACACGGTTTCCTGAGTACTCAACAGAGGGTTAGAGGCTCGCCGAAAAATAGTCGGTGGCAAGAATTGAATTTGCAATATTCGTTTAATTACTTGCCATACGCGCTCAAACAAATATCATTCGTCGAATAAATTAAATGTTAGTTGGACTAATATTTAATCGTTGTTTTAATTAACAGTTGGACTGTATTCAAACAATTAAATTATAATTGATTAAATAGTTGGACTATAGTAATCATTATAATAAATAGTACTGAAAATCGTTGATTAAATAGTTGGACTATTAGAATCAAGATATAATTGAAAGATTGACATTTAAGACATAATCCAAGAGAAAATTTATTTAAATGGTTTAATTTTTCAAACTGGGAATAAAGTTTCAGGATTATCCTGGAAACTAATAAGTTACTTTATTTGATAAAATAACATATTAGGTCTAAGTCCGGAGTTAAGCAAATAGTAGAGCATGATCTTTAGAAGATTCATGTGATGATAACTTTAGTGCTTAATCCATTATGCTTGCCGCAGTAGACCCCTTAATTTCTTAATCAGAACTAATGATTAGATTCTTAAAGTATGATAATGAAATTGAATGATCTTCATAGATCTTATTAGATCTTAAAAGTACTAAATTGCAACAATAACTCATGGAGAGTTAATGGCTATTCTCAAGGACACAAAGTCAAAATTTGCAATAAGGCAAATAACGCAAGGCGCACCTTACTTCGATATTCTAGAAAGCCGAGGCTTGGCCAAAGGCTTCTGGAGTATGGAAAAGGGCAAAGGCAAAATCATTATAATCTTCTGGGAAGATAAATGACATATCCCAAAATGTCTGCCTAAATTGTGGCAAACGGGATCGCGGAAGCGTGACTGCCTTTTGGACAAAGCAGACATGAAGGAATTGAAGACGGGGCAAGGCTCTGACTTCAAATATGTTTGTCATAAATATGTTCACTACTAGTATTAAAATTGGATTTTAGATATTTAGTGTGGTACATAAATATGTATTGTTGTTCAGAATCTGCTATGAGCAGGATAATGACTTCAGATTGAGATTTATCTGCGGATCCGAAACGGGACGAAAGTCGCTGTTTTAACCATAGATACCTAACTTTAGGAACTACCTTAGGGTATGTACTTAAATTAGGAAACTGTTATAATGTAACTAGTTTGACTAGAAACATTATCTCTATATCTGTGTTTAATCCGTTGCGGATTTGCCTTTATATTCTAGAACACTAAAGTGTTTTATTATATAAAGATGATATTGAGATAAAACACATTAGATGTGAATAACAATATTTATATTTTGAATATAAATAAATCTCAAATATATAACATGACAAACAAATAGCTCAAACTGATTTGATCAGAAGAAACTAATTTGTGGCATTGTTGTCTGGGACACAATTAACAAGATTTGTATATCCACACTTTCGAAGAGTGGGTACTAGGACTGATTTGATTCCAATCAAATAAAGTCTACGAAACTAGTTTATTGGGCAAAGTGCCTAAAACACATTTACTTGGTAAAAGTGCAAATGCCACCGATCTGTTAGCCCTAGTTCATAGTGAAGCATGTGGACCCATGTCTAGCTAGGCTAGAGGTGGATATGAATATTTCTTGACCTTTATGGATGCGACATCTCGTTATGGTTATGTGTTTCTTTTGAAAACAAATCGGAAATTTTCAGAAAGTTTCATCACGAAATAGACAAACAGATCGGCTAAAGTATCAAATCGTCACGGTAAGACCATGATGAAAATACTTAAGCATTAAGTTTCTAATGTACTTGAAAGAGTATAGTATTCTTTCAATGAGGACTCCTCCCGGAACACGTCAATTTGACGGTGTGCCCGAACGGATAAACCAAATTTTGTTAGACATGATAAGGTTAATCATGAGTCGCTCTGAGCTACCATTTCCTTCAACGGATACGCATAAACAGTGGAAGAACTTATTTTGAATAAGGTTCCATAAAAATCTCTTTGCAGATTTCATATTAGATATGAACAGGAAAAAAACTAGGTTTTCTCATTCCTGAATATTTGGGAATGTTAGGCATATGTTTGGATGATACCAAACTAAAACCCAAATTGGATAAGTGCCAATTGTAGGTTATCCTAGGGAAACCTAAGTATAATACTTATACATGTTACAAGAGAACAATCTAATTGTTGCTCGCCATGCGGTTTTCCTAAGAAGAATACCTATATGCAGTGGTAAGTGGGAGGATAGTAAAACTCGATGAAAATCGAAGTTATACTATTCCAGGCATCAAATCTTAATGGAACACAAATAGTTCATCAAGGATGAAACTATACTATTAATCTTCGAATACACAAGAACCGGGTAAGTTGGAGAGAGTCAGAAAACAACCTCGGGAATGGGTTTCTGATCTCACCTTATAAAGATGTCAATCTTATTAAAGAATACCAATTGACTACGTATGAGGAAGTGATACAAGGTATCGACTCCCTATTATGGAAAAGTGCCATGATGTACGAAATGGATCCATGTAAACCAACTATGTTTGGACACTAGTTGATGTACCGTAAGGCATTGTGCCTATTGGTACTATATAAGTCTTCAAGGAAGACATACATGGAAGGCAACAAATTATCGTATAAAGCTAGGCTTTTAGCGGAAAAGTATCGTTATCAACATTATGTTGATTACGATTCAAACTTTTACCTGTTGTCACGGTAAATCCATTTGGATAATGCTTGCTAAAGCTGCATGTTTCATTTATGAAATTTGTCAGCTTAACGTCAAAATCGATTTCCTTAATCGGATCCTTTTGGAGGATGTTTATAACATCCTGTCGGTTTTGTGGTACCAAAACTAGCAAACAAGGTTTGCAAGTTATTTGATCCATGTTTGGATTGAAGCAAGCATTGCATTCTTAGAATTATCGTTTTGATGTGAAAATGATTCTTGTGTATATAAGAGGGTTAGTGGGAGCGCACTGACAGTGGATGTCCTATAAATAATGAATATATGTCATTTCTTGGAAATGAAATTTCCATAAAACAATCGGTGAAAGCTTGGCTTTCGAGAAAATTCTCCGTAGATTTCTTGGGAGAAACAACCTTTATTCTAGGAATAAAGATCAACTGGGATAGATTTAAAGTTGTTTCCACTTTTCGAGAAATCGTACATTGAAAAATGTACGTGACCTGGTGTCTCATACGCTTTGAGCATATGAAGTCACAATCGGGCCAATCCAAGTGATAGTCACTGGAATGATGTTAAGAACATCCTTGAGTATCTTAGAGAACTAAGGATGTTGTCTTAAACTATGGAGAAGAAGAACTTGAAGTGACTTGGTTCACTACTGCAAGTCTCCAAACCGATAAAGACGACTATAAGTTGTTACAAAGGTACTACACAGTTTGAATAACTGTACAGTGAGTTGGAAATCTTCCAAGCAAGATACTGTTACCGAATAAACAACAAATGCGGGTCATTGCTGCAGCTGAGGCAGCAATAGAAGCCACTTGGGTCGATAATAAATCTAATTAGATTAGATATAGTTCTGTTAGCAGCTAAGCTTCAGCACAGGCTAAAGAATTAATGGTCTCATCAACGATCCATATATATACTTCGACTATTCATCTGATTCATTCGGATCATACATCGTGGCGATGTGATGATCGAATAAATCGCATAAGACGATAATCATGCAAATCCATTGACGAAAGCCTTTCCCAGCAATTTGAGCCAACTGTACATAGTTCGGGTGGTAGACACTCGAGTGACTGGATATAGGCCAAGTGGGAGATTGTTGGACAGTTATGATCCATAGCATCACTATTTGTACAGATAATGGTGTTGTTGTACAAATTAACTATGTGACAAAGAAGATTTATCTCTTATCATTTGTGATTAGATCACCAAGATATATAAATGATAAGAGGTCCTTATGATTTGTTCCTGGATTGAGATGATATGAGCCAGTATCAATCCACGAAGGAGAAATCATTAAATATCCATTCTCAGAGTATTATCGAGATAGGACATCGATAATACGTAAAAGACTAGTATTACACTTGTGCGCGTTGTGAGGGCACAACGACATAATTCTCATATATTTGGGTATAAGATACTCATACAAGTGTAATAGGATGTTGTGTTTGCCAATGGTACGGGAAATAGCTTCACTCTGGATAGACCCCCTCGGAATTCCATTGCTAGTATGACTTTATGTCTATGGAAGTCCGAATCAGGGTAGGTGTATTTGGTCTTAACTTGAGCCTTGCACCGCTAATACTTGCGACAATCAATATATTTTGGTTTGGTCGTCCAGGGCTTTAACAGGTTCTGTGTACGCCTCTGCTGGGTATATTGAGAATCGTAGTGTGTTGGGTGTGATGTCAAGACGGAAGTATCACTTTGAGTGATGTGACAATTTGATTGATTGATGGGAGTTGTTGGGAGCTTTTAAAGCTTGTACCTTGTTGACTTTTTGAAAGAAAACATTTGGTATATGTTTAATTGATTTTAGAAATCAATTACCTAATACACAACTCACTCTCTCTCTTTCCTTCTTCTCTCCCACACGCCCAAGGGGCATAATTTCCTCTTCTCTTTACTGGTTTCACCGAGAATCACAATGAGAAGTTGAGCAATTTTTGTAGCAAAAATTCCTAAGTGCTAGTACACCATTAGAGTCTTGCAAAGGAGACAGGGAACCGTACACGTGAGCTTGGAATCACATCACGAAAGCTTGGAGCTTGGAGGTTGATCCATGGCCGAAAATGGAGACTGATTTTTAGCTCACTGCCGAGATTCTCAAAGGGCATAAAAAGATTTTTTGTTGTCCACCGCATCGCTCAACCGCTCGATGTAAGTATTCCACAACTTCGTCGATTGTATTCATACATGTTTTATGCTTGTTATTCGATCATTGGGATCGTAAAACTCCAACAGTTTAATCATTAAAATATCCATAGTCGTAGTATTATCGAGATTGGACATCGATAATGCAGAATAGACTAGTATTGCACTTGTGTGCGTTGTGGGAGCGTAACGACATAGTTCTCATTTATTTAAGTATTGGATACTTATGCAAGTGTGATAGGAGGTTGTTTTTACCGATGGTACGGAAACAGCTTCGCTCTGGATAGACCCCTCGGAATTCCATGACTATGTGTCTATGGAAGTCCGAATCAGGGTAGGTGTAATTGGTCTTAACCTGAGACTTACATCGCTAATACTTGCGACAATCAATATACTTTGGTTTTAGTCATCCAGCGCTTTAACAGGTTCCGTGTTCGCCTCTTCTAGGTATATTGAGAATCATAGTGTATTGGGTGTGATGTCAAAATGGAAGTATTACTCCAGTCATATGGAGAGGATAATCACGTAGGATACGGAACTCGTACTCTTATGTACTGCAATCATCAGGATAATATGACTAGGTCATGCTTATCCGATTATAGAGACTAGTTACCAGAGATCCGATATATGCTTCGTTCGGGGTAGACACAATTCCAGCCCCAGGCCTAGCATGTGACATCTGATACTGGATCGCTATACGCAATACTACTGACCGGCGTAAACACACACGTATAACGCAAGCGCACGTAACGTTCAAGTAGTATAAAAATATCGATCCCACGAGGACTTAATTCCTACTATTGTTATTAATTATTGAATCTATTTATTTACAGATATCTAATTAAATGAAGAAGAGAATGATTGTTTGATTGGTTGAAAGTGGTTTTACAAAATAAATAAATAAATAAAAAGACAAAAGAAAATACTAAGGAAAAAAAAAAAGACACAAAGATCTAGGGTTGTGAATCATTCTAATATCTTTTAAGAGATGAAGTGATTATTTTATGTTTGTGTAATAAATCAGTTTACTAACCTGGAACACTAAATTATGCAAAATCCTTTGTCGATGGTCAAACGCAAATACCCAGTTTAACCCAATTGAACCATATGTCTATGTCAACCAAATTATCTGGATTCATTAAGTTTAAGTTCCAATTATGGCTACCCCCGCCTGACAGGTATATGTCTATCCTGTAAGGAAATCTATTAAAGGGTTATCTATCCTCAAGGAAGATCGTGGGCTATTAAGTCTAAGGCTGAAACCTAAAATCCCTATGTCTAGTTCATTTTAGATTTACCACATCATCTTATTGGTGATCAGACAACAAGAAGCATTAAGCTTAAGACTTAATAAGTAAACCTTTAAATTACCCAAACTATAAAATAACCCCTTATAAACCGGTGATATTAGAATTCATCACAACCCCATATAACTAACACATAACTAGGGCTAGTAAAAACTTAAAATAAAAGACATAAAATAAAAATACGGAAAAGTAAAAGACATAAAGTAAAAGCTGAAAAGTAAAATTGCTAAAAAGTAAATGCTGAAAGTAAATTGCTGAAAAGTAAATGCTGAAAGTAAATTGTTGAAAAGTAAATAAAGTAAAATTACAATAAAAGAAAATGCTGAGGTAAAATGATCCACTAATTGCTCCACCAAATCCATTATTAATTGCTCCACTAATCTCTTATCATGTTTGGTGATGATTTGATAATTTTTATTATTTATTTATTAATTTATTTTTTTGCTTTGAAAATGATTGAAAGTGACTTTAATAATTACACACTACACACTTCTGGATGGTTCATCAATTTCGGGCATGAATTCTTCAGAATAGAAATTATTTTTTCTTTAAAAGTTGTAGATATTTGAGTCATCTTTAATCTGGAACTTGAATCCGCTCAATCCGATATCTGAGTAAAAGGTTATGCCCAAAATACGAAAGATGTGCAAAACTGGAATTTCCAAAACTGCACTTCGTCAAAACGCCGTTTCAAATTTCCAATCTCCAAAATTAAAATATCAAGTCCAATAATTGCCCTTGTTTGACCCATATTTCATCCTAAATGATTTCATTTAGACCCGATATTATTTTACTGCAAAATAAACTAAAACACATCAAAACGTTCATCAAACCCCCGAGAAACTAAACAAAATATTAAGTTAAAGGGGCGGTAAATATTGATATATTTTCCACCATCACACCCCCAAACCTAACATTTTGCTAGTCCTCGAGCAAAACAAAAAATAAAATACAAGAAACAATTAAAATTAAACTGTGCCACTTTCGTAGGGATCACGGTTGCATTTAGCATATGCAACAAGCCTTTAAACCCCTAGGTGTCCCTAGTGGACGAGTTGTAGTCTCGTGAGGGTTTACAGCAATGATACCCACAAACATTTTACAAAAGTAAACAGGTAATAAAACTAATGCACACAAAAGCAAAAAGACAAGCGAAAAGAGAATAAAGATGTTAGTGACTATTCAGGTGAAACTTTTACTCCAAGTTACTAGTTGTTTTGTTTCATTCTAAATTACCGAATAAGTAAATTCTCCGATTATTTTTACCATTCTCCATATACACAGCCAACAAAATATTAATCAACTCATTTTTGCCCACAACAGTCATAAGTGCAGTTGATAAGAGAGTAATATTTTGTCCTAAAGTTTTATCAGAATTCACACCTTTTTGCAGCAATGGAATAATTTTTCTGATTTTTCTGATTTTTTTTTTGATTTTTCTCTATTTTATTTATATACATATCTTCCATCTATGTAACGAGTGTTGGGTCGGTGGCTCCCAAACCAGTTGGCTTTAGGGCACCAGGTGTTAAGACACCCCTACGGACTTAATTACCCAGACTTCATATATATATATTTTTTGCAAATTTTTGCAGCATCTTGATCCATGTAATGAGCTTTGGGCCAGTGACTCCCAAACCAGATTGTTTTAGGGTACTAGGTGTTAAACATCCTTAGAGACTTAATAACTCGGATCTCAGATGTTTTTTTTTTTACTCCATTGCTTTTTGAGATGTTTCTTCCAATTAAACTACAGCAATGAATATTACAAACTTTTCAATTTTAGCTCATGTCCGTATGTTACTATATATGTTGATAATATCTGTCAACTGAGTATATGAAGATTCCTTTTAGTCAATTTTATGGAGAATTTACAAATTAAATATAATTCAAAGGAAATAAACAAAAATTAACTTGTTTCGAATTAGGTTTGAGATACGTCTCAGGAGTGGAACTCCTTACTCAGCTATCTTTTACCAATTTCACCTTTTTAGTCAAAACAAAAAACACAAAATATTTTTGTAATTTTTGAAAATTTTCCAATTTTTTTGTATTTTTCGAAAAATTTTGGACTAATATAAAAATAACACACAAACTAAAACAAGGTACTGATCAACTAATTCCTCCCCCCAAACCTAATGAGACATTGTCCCCAATGTCTTAAACAGTAAAAGGAGAATTAAGAAGGTCGTACCTGGTTAGCTGAAATCTACAGGAAATTAAAGGTTAAGATCCAGATTAATCCGACGCCTCTTACCACGATCGTCATCGGACCAATTTATCTTTGAAAGGATAGGGTCAACTTGTAGTTCATAGGCTATGAGTTGGTCTATTAGATCTGGAGCAGTTCTGGCAGTGAAGAGGAGTTCTTTCATAGGTTTTGACACGAACCCATTTCTCCGAGCATCATCAAGAAACACACAAAGAAAATCATAAAATCCATCAACGTTAAGCAGTCCAAGCGGTTTCTGGTGTATGTTCAGGTTCGCCCAAGATATAACTATAAAAATTTCCTCCAATGTACCCAAGCCACCTGGAAAAACGATAAAAGCATCAGCACAGTTAATCATTTCTACCAGTCGTTCAGACATACCTGGCACGATCAGTTCCTCTCCGTTTGATGATCCAATAAGATTTGCCTCTGCCAAGGGTTTTGGGATGATTCCCAAAACGTGACTGCCTCATTCCTGTACAGCCTTTGAAACGATCCCCATAAGTCCAAGATTGCCTCCGCCATATATTAAGTGCATATTCCTTGCAGCTAAGACTCGACCCAATTCCTGTGCTGCTTCTACGTATTGTGGTTTAGTTCCAACACTACTACCGCAAAACACACAGATATTTTCAACTCGTCTTCTTGAAGTAGCTTCCATTTTTTTTATATATTTCTTCCTCAACTCTGGATGCCTTCGAAAGTGCAATGACGGGCTGAATTTATAGTACCTAAAAAAGGGTGAGTAATAACAGCACTAATATCTTCCAAAGGACGATTTGTAACAAAATAGTAAAATAGATCGTGATATGGTCAAAAAGGTCTGGATCCTGTCGGAGAAAATAAAGAAAACAACAAAACAAATCACAATTATTAGGAAAAGACAAAGAGATATAATATATACAGGAATTTACAGCTTGATTAACGTCTATGCGTCAGGGACAAGCTTCCCATCCAATTTTCTTATAATTGGCAAACAGGGTCTTTTTGAGTCAGATTCCCGAGACTTAACTGTTGTCTTTCTTTTTGAAATTGTGTATGTAATTTGCGAAAGGCTATGTGAACATATCCACTGGGATGCGTCTCAAGATTCGAAGATATATCATCTAAAGACTCATTACTCAAGACATCCCTAATAATTTAATTTTGTCTTCGCGATTATCAGACAGCATTCCTAAAGAACGACAATGAGTGTTGCAATTAAATCGTGCACATTTGAAACAAACACCCATTTTCTTAGCTCTACGTTTCTTTGCATAGGTGCTTCTTCCAAAACCTGGCAGATGTGAAATAAAAGAGTCTGAAGACTCACCTGCCAATCGGACTCGTGCTTCAATTACCCAACGAATATAATTAGGAATACCATGGATTGTCAATAACCTCATCCGTTCCAAGCGAGCTTTGTAAACTTTCATCAAAGATTTTGGTGGGAGAGAAGGAAATTGCTTGTGAAGATTTGCGAAAATTAATCTGCAAATGACTTAATCTGCAAAAATTAAACACACAAAAATAAAACACACCAAATCACAATATATACACAAATTGCATGGGTTGCCTCCCTACTAGCGCTCAGTTTAATCGTCGTCAGCTAGACGTGACTGCTCGAACGTTTATACTGGATCTGAAAGTTTGACACTTTCTTTTTGTTGCCCAAATGATTCTCCCCAGTAGTGCTTGACACACTTGTTTTAAACCTTGAAAGTTTTGTTAGCGTCAGGATCATGTATCTCAACGGCTCTATTTGGTAAAACTTTGGTGATCACAAATAGACCTGACCACCGTGATTTTGGCTTCCATGGGAAGAATTTCACCTTGATTTGTTTAACAGTACCTTCTGCCCTGGTTCCAGTTGTATGCGCACTAACTTCTCATCATGTCTTTTCTTGCCTTTTCTTGTACAATTTGGCATCTTCAAAAGGCTGATTGTGAAATTCCTCAAATTCGTTGAGCTGGTGGAACTTTTTCTCTTCTGTTGTTTGTAGAGCAAGTATTGGCTCTTTCAGTGCAAAAAATGCTTTATCTTTAGGCTCCACAGGCAAAAAATACTTTCTTTTTATTTTTCTTTTCATCAGAATTCTGATTGGTACTATGTATCCCATCGAGTTTGAAACATTCCTCCTTCTTTTCATCATCTGGGAAATTCATGGCCTTGAAAACATTGAATGTTACTTCTTGGTCCTGTACCCTCATGGTTAGTTCTCCTTTTTGTACATCAATAATGGTTCGACCTGTAGCCAAGAACGGTCTCCCGAGGATGATTGGCACGTCTGCATCTTCCTCCATATCAAGGACAATAAAATCTGCTGGGAAAATGAATTTGTCAACGTTGACCAACACATCTTCAACTACACCTCTCGGAAATACGAGCGTTCTATCAACAAGTTGCAGTGAGACTGAAGTTGGCATTGTTTCTCCAATCTGTTATTTCCTGAAAATTGAAAAAGGCATTAAGTTAACACTAGCACCTAAATCACATAAAGCCTTACCAAAGTTATGTTCTCCTATGACGCAAGGAACAGTGAAACTGCCAGGATCTTTCAACTTCGGGGGAAGTTTCCTCTGAATGATAGCACTGCATTCTTCTGTTAATGCTACTGTCTCGTAATCTCCCAATCTCCATTTTCGTGAAAGAATATCTTCCATGAATTTGGCATAGGTGGGCATTTGTTCCAACGCTTCTGCAAATGGAATGTTGATATGCAACTTTTTGAAGATCTCCAGGAACTGAGAAAACTGCTTGTCCAATTTGTTCTTCTGAAGACGTTGAGGAAAAGGTGGAGGTGGAGTGATCTGTTCTTTTTCCTTTGCTTCTTTTTCCTCCATTTGTTGCTTTGTTTCTTTTGGAACTTCCTCAGCAGTTGAATTGACTCCAACATCTTTGTTGATTTCAGTACCGCTCTTAACATGATGGCATGACATTGTTCTTTCCCCATGTTTCTTGGATTTGGCTCTGTGTTGCTAGGAAGGTACCTGGCGGTCTGTAACTCTGAGCATTTGCCAGTTGTCCCATTTGATTCTCCAGTACTTTAATAGAAGCAGATTGACTTTGAATTAATGCTGCTTAGGATTGAAACATAGCATCGTATTTTGCTTCTTGCTTTTTGAACATCTCTGCAAACCATTCTTTCATTTCTGGTTCTTTTGCCTGCTCCTGGCTTTTGTTCTGTTGCTGGAATTTAGGTGGTGGATAGTTCTGCTGTTGGCCTGAATTGTTGCTCCATGATAAATTAGGATGATTCCTCCACCATGGGTTGAAGGTGTTGGAATATGGATTGTTCCCCTGTCTATTGAAATTGTTGACATAATTCACCGTTTCTTCATGTTGTTTTGGTTCTGGTGCTCCTCCATATGGTGAACTTGTGGTTCCAGCGATGTTCACAACTTGAGTGCTAAGTGTTTCTAGAGATTTGCATATCTGATCCAACCTGGTATTCACTGCTGTGTTTGCTCCAACTTCATAAATTCCTGCAATTCTTTAGATCATGCTCCTTTCTGTTGGCCACAAAGAATTATTGTTGGCCATTTCTTCGATTAGGTCCCAGGCTTGATCTTCTCCTTTTGCCATCAAAGCTCCTCCAGCAACAGCATCGATTGTGGTTCTCATTATTCCAGAAAGTCCATTATAGAATGTTTGGACTTGAAGCCATTTTGGAATCTCATGGTGAGGACATTTCCGGAGCAAATCTTTGTACCTTTCCCAAGCTTCGCAGAGGGATTCTGAATCTTGTTGTACAAAGGATGTGATGTCATTCCTCAGCTTTCCGGTTCTGGCTGGTGGAAAGTACTTTGCAAGAAATTTGGTGGCTAAAGTGTTCCAAGTTGTGATGGAACTTGCTGGTAGTGAATGTAGCCAAGCTTTAGCTCTGTACTTCAAGGAGTATGGAAAAACTCGCAGTCTCATTGCTTCTTCCGCTTATCGGTTGTAATTGAAAGTGCCGCAAACTTTAAGGAAGTTGCTGATGTGGGAATTAGGATCTTCAGTTGCATTCCCCCCGAATTGAACTGACTGCTGAATCATCTGAATGCATGTTTTGATGTCACACACATTTGCTGGTAAGGGAGGAAATACAATACAGGAAATGAGTCTGTCAACCATCGGAATGGTTTTGTCTCGAATGGGAATTGGTGGTGCAACGTTCCTTGGATCAGGTTCCATGTTGACTAAAGCTTCTTGGCCTTCTCGCCTTTCTTTTCTCAAATGTCTGATGGTTTTTTCAATTTCTGGGTCAAGCGATCGAAGTTCAAAGCTTCTGGTTCATCTCATAAAGTTTCTGAGAACCTGAAACACAAGAAAACAAAAACAATAAGTAAAAAGAAAATTAGATACAAGTAAAGGTATCTAACCCATAAACTAAGAGTAAAAGATAAATAAGTCCCCGGCAACGACGCCAAAAACTTGACCGGCGTAAACACACACGTATAACGCAAGCGCACGTATCATTCAAGTAGTATAAAAATATCGATCCCACGAGGACTTAATTCCTACTATTGTTATTAATTATTGAATCTATTTATTTACATATATCTAATTAAATAAAGAAGAGAATGATTGTTTGATTGGTTGAAAGTGGTTTTACAAAATAAATAAATAAATAAAAAGACAAAAGAAAATACTAAGGAAAATAACAAAAGACACAAAGATCTAGGGTTGTGAATCATTCTAATATCTTTTAAAAGATGAAGTGATTATTTTATGTTGTGTAATAAATCAGTTTACTAACCTGGAACACTAAATTATGCAAAAGCCTCTGTCGATGGTCAGACGCAAATACCCAGTTTAACCCAATTGAACCATATGTCTATGTCAACCAAATTATCTGGATTCATTAAGTTTAAGTTCCAATTATGGCTACCCCCGCCTGACAGGTATATGTCTATCCTGTAAGGAAATCTATTAAAGGTTTATCTATCCTCAAGGAAGATCGTGGGCTATTAAGTTTAAGCTTAAGACTTAATAAGTAAACCTTTAAATTACCCAAACTATAAAATAACCCCTTATAAACGGTGATATTAGAATTCATCACAACCCCAGATAACTAACACATAACTAAGGCTAGTAAAAACTTAAAAATAAAAGACATAAAATAAAAATGCGGAAAATTAAAAGACATGAAGTAAAAGCTGAAAAGTAAATTGCTAAAAAGTAAATACTGAAAGTAAATTGCTGAAAAGTAAATGCTGAAAGTAATTGCTGAAAAGTAAATAAAGTAAAATTACAATAAAAGAAAATGCTGAGGTAAAATGATCCACTTTTATTACTTCTATTTTAGATATCTCCCTTAATATAATATATTAACTTTGCATGATAATCACCAACCAGCCATATTGGCGGTATCTAGATTAAGTCAAATTAATAATTAATTACCAACCGACCAATCAGGCGGTATCAAGTTTAGTCAGGTTAAAACCAATTTAAATAATTACCAACCGACCAATATGGCGGTATCCTCGTTAAGTCAGGTTTTAACTAGTTTATATATATTATAATTAAGGGAGATTAATCTAAATATTAGTAATAAAAGTTTTACCTTTTACCCTAGCAAAAGGGGAGTTACCTCCTCATTACTGAAAAGTAAAAACTGAAAATTAAAGAAAGAAAAGTACTGTGCGTAAAAGTAAATTGTGGAAAGTAAAAACTGAAAAGTAAAGAAAAGAAAGTGCGAAAGCGGAAATTAATTACTAAAAGCTATAAATAAACAAACAAGATACAATCTTCTTAGTATTCTTAAGGAATTACTTAGAAGAATGTATGAATTTTACAAATGAAATGGCTTGGTATTTATAGGCAAAATTTTGCCTCCATCAAATCATCCACCAAATCAATTATTAATTGCTCCACTAATTGCTCCACCAAATCCATTATTAATTGCTCCACTAATCTCTTATCATGTTTGGTGATGATTTGATAATTTTTATTATTTATTTATTAATTTATTTTTTTTGCTTTGAAAATGATTGAAAGTGACTTTAATAATTACACACTACACACTTCTGGATGGTTCATCAATTTCGGGCATGAAATCTTCAGAATTAGAAATTATTCTGTCTTTAAAAGTTGTAGATATTTGAGTCATCTTTAATCTGGAACTTGAATCAGCTCAATCCGATATCTGAGTAACAAGTTATGCCCAAAATACGACAGATGTGCAAAACTGGAATTTCCAAAACTGCACTTCGTCAAAACGCCCTTTCAAATTTCCAATCTCCAAAATTAAAATATCAAGTCCAATAATTGCCCTTATTTGACCTATATTTCATCCTAAATGATTTCATTTAGACCCGATATTATTTTATCTGCAAAATAAACTAAAACACATCAAAACGTTCATCAAACCCGAGAAACTAAACAAAATATTAAGTTAAAGGGGCGGTAAATATTGATATATTTTCCACTCATCAACTACGTATACTACGCCTGACATAGATTACATATTCCTTAAAAGAATATTTCTGGAGAATTGGGTAGGCACGGTGCTTTGCTAGAAGCCAACCATGTCTTGTAAATCGGTAAGAATGTGGTGCCGGGTACGCACGTGTTCGGATACTTCGATAACCAGATTTACTGCCAATATATCCAGGGATCTCGTTGGTCGCTTCCCGAAGATTCACCGATGACGTATGACTCGAACATAATTAATCTGGTATTAATTATAAGAGAGAAAAAATTAATTTGGATTAATTACGGAGAATTTTATCTGGGATAAAATTCAATTTAAAGAGAGAGAACGATTAATTTGGAATTAATCGATAAAATAATATATTCGATATATTTAACGAAATTAGATTTCGACGCGGTATTAAAATTAGATTTTAATTCAGGCAAACGAATTAATTTATAATTAATTCACGAGCGACGTGAATAATAATTTTACTAGGCATAAGTATTTAATTACGTTGCAACGGAAATTCGTTAATTCTGAATTAGTGAATCCGAGCCCGGAATTTTTTACGGGACCACTCGGATTTTGAATCAAGTGGGGCCCACATGTCACATCACTTGTCATTTGACTTACCTGAAGGGGTTATTTAGGGGGTGAATCCGGTAACGCAGCGGAAGCGGTGAAAATCTGATTTTCAGATTTCAAAACTTTTTCTCGGATAAATTAAATAAACATATTTATTTAATATTCCAATAATCAAATTATGAAAATAAATTCAATAAAACATTTTTAGGTGAATTTACCGAAATACCCTTGCTTTGTATTTTTGTCCATTTTAGTCCGAAATTGATCAAATCAATTTTGAATGATTCAAAATCATTTCCAAGATGAACTTATGATGTTCAAAACATCAAAACACCAAAGCAACCAAAATCCCCAATTTCCTCATCCAAAGCCGAGAGCACCATTGGGCTCCAAATTGTGCATTTTGCACTTTCATGCTTCAAGACACATCCAAATTATATCCAATGAACATGAAACTTTATATGCATCATATACACACATAAATACACAACATATATGAAAACCCCCAAATTTGGAATTAGTTAAAAACCCTAATTTTTCAATTTCCTCAAATTGGACAAATTAGACCAAATACATTAAATCAATTGTTTCAATCATCATTCTTCCATCCAATCCAAGTCTCAACACAATGAAACAACTCAAGAACAAATCTAGGTCATTTAAGAGTGGGTCAATAACTCTAGATTAGCAACATGGTTTCATAAACCTTAAAAGAATGTTTACAACTACACTAGTTACAAACTTCCTTCACCATACATGCTCAACACTTCATTCAAACTTCCATCAACAAAAACACAAAGAAATAAAGAAAGAAATAATCTAAGAACATCACATGTTGAAGCCTTGAACCTAAGGAACATATTCCTCTCTAATAGTAAGTTGAAAAACTTACTAAATTCCAAGCTATCTTTGATTTTGTCTTTCTTTTCTCAAGCTTTCTTTGCCTTTCTTCAATGGAGTTTATTTTGATAAAGTGTATTAGGTTATGAAATGAAGATGAAATGAAAACAATATATAATTGTAATAAATAACCCTTGGCCGAAATTACAAGCATTTATTTTACAATTTTTCATTTCAATTTCATTTAACTAAAGTTTGGTCAACTTGATTAAATATCTAAAAAGAACTTTATTAGATATTTATTTAAGTCAACAATTGCAACTAACATCATTAACTTTAATTATCCTAACATAAGATATTTATATTTTAATTAATTTAATCATTTAACAATTAAATAATTAATTAATTAATCAAATACAAATATATTAAATATATGTACAATATTTACATTAATTATTAAAAACATATATTCATTTAGGAAATAAGTCAAATAACTCATTTTGACTATTAATTAATGTGTATTTAAATTAATCAAGTATTAAATGTAAATACACAATAATTAAGGAAATGACTATCTAGTCTCTTTAGCATGTATCTTGCGTTTAACCATTAAACGACTTTATAAATAATCAATATTATTTATTTATGTTGCTCTAGTGCTCAACGAGTATGTTTCATTATTGAGACTCTCTAGGTTCAGGTATATCCGTCACAAAATCTAATTTCGTGTCCATAATCTATCCACCCGTAGATTATGATGATCACGGATAATCTCGCTGAACCATACAGGTCGAGGTCATCGCAAATGTATAATTCCTCCGTCACAGGTATCCGGATAAATCCCAGAGATATAGATGTAAACGTCAAATCTCTATCGGGATTATCCAGTCGACTATTCTATTAGCAATCTCAAAAAGAATGTTTAGAACTAGCTTCTAAACTTACCACGGGCCCATGGTTTAATCTGATTGCTAATCATATGGACTACCTATGCTCTGGTACACAGAACTGACGGATCCTATCTTGATACACATAGGACACCCTGAGGATCTATCTACACCCAACGAACAGGCGGAGGTCTGATCTAATAGATCGGTGACGTGACTGCCGTCTAAGTGTAGAAGATGTCTCATGTGCCCACAATGGCATCTCAAGTCTAAGAATCACAAGTGCTACTCAACCCAAGAAGATTCTTATTGACGCTGGTGTACCATCCATTAAGAATCTTCGGTGAGTCGTTCAGTGTTTATCCACTATAAACACCTACACGTCTATACTAGTCTCCAAGACTTATGGTTCATTGAGAAACCATTGGAATCATATATTCCAGTATACGACATGTACCGGTCTCAACAGGTTTACTATACTGACCAAGTAGTGTAAACCTTGACCAGGAACTATCTGAGAATGACAACGTCATGATACTTCTCAATGTCCGTTGCGACGCTTTTGCAACTGTATCATGACTAATCATTCTAAGGGTCATTACGTCTTTACCATATAAAAGAATAGATTATATTATAGAAACTGCATATATTATTACTGATAATAACGTTTTATAGAAGTATTTAACAAAAATACAACCGGGAATTGGCGCTCTGAGCACCAACCCCTATATTACCTTTATGCTGATGGAATTTGGTGGGTGGGTGATGACTTGTTTTACACTCCAAGTTGGTGAGATTTTTCGACATATACCAAATATTGGTTTTGGTATATCATTAATTTGATTTTGGAAATCAAACACAAGTCAACATTTCACTTCATTCTCCTCTCTCACATTCATGCCACTCTCTCTTTTCTCTTTACTCTCATTACCGAGAGTTACAAGGTAATTTTGGAAGCCATTTGTTGCATTTTGTTTCCAAGTGCTAGCACACATTAAGTCATTCAAAGGTGTTAGGGAAACATATCCATGAGTTTGGAATTAAAGGAGATGCTTGGAAACTCAACATACATCAAAGAAAGCTTGGAGCAACAACCATGAAGGAAAAGTTTTGAACTTCTCTTATACTTCTAACCGATCAAAGTGATTATTTTCTGCATTCTTACTTTGTTGTATTCACATGATTTATTGTTTAATTAATCTTGGTTTGACCTAGAAAACCCAACATAGAGATGTTCAACAAGCAGGAAGCAAAATACCTTGCTATGTTTTAAGCCCAAACAGCATTCAACCAAATCCAATCTGCTTCCATTAAAGCACTGGAAAATCAAATCGGATAATTGGCCAATACTCATAGTTACAGATTGCCAGGAAACCTTCCTAGCAACACAGAACCAAATCCAAGGAACAGAGTGAATGAGCAATGTCAAGCCATTACTTTGAAAAGCAGTACTTAAATCAATAAAGATGTTGGAATCAAGGCAACCATTGAGGAAGTTCCAAAAGATGCAGTTCCACATATTGAGGAAAAAGAAATAAAGGAAAAAGATCAAGAGAAAATCACTCCACCTCCACCTTTTCCACAACGACTTTAGACAAATAAATTGGACAAGTAGTTAGCTCGATTCCTGGAGGTACTCAAAAACCTGCACATCAACATTCCATTCACAGAAGCGTTGGAAGAAATGCCTAGCTATGAAAAATTCATGAAAAACATTCTTTCACGAAAATGGAGATTGAGAGACTATGAGACTATAGCATTGACAGAAGAATGCAATATCATCATTCAGAGGAAACTTTCCCCAAAGTTGAAAGATCCTGGCAGTTTCATTATCCCATGCACCATTGGAGAGCATTATATCGGTAAGGCTTTATGTGATTTAGGTGGAAGTGTTAATTTAATGCCTTTTTCTATTTACAGGAAACTGTAAATTAGAGAAGCAATGCATACCTCAGTCTCTTTACAACTTGCTGATAGAACACTCACATTTCCAAGTGGAGTTGTTGAAGATGTGCTGGTCAAATTCGACAAACTCATTCTCTTAGCAGATTTCATTATCCTTGACATGGAGGAAGACAATGATGTACCTATCATCCTAGGGAGACCATTCTTGGCTACAGGTCGAACTGTTATTGATGTATAAAAAATAGAACTAACCTTGAAAGTGCAGGACCAAGAAGTTACCTTCAATGTTTTCAAAGCCATGAAATTCCCGAGTGATGAAATGGAGGTGGAATGTTTCAGAATTGATGTAGTTAATAGTATCATTCAGGATACTGATGCAATTCCCACGAATAAACTTGAAGCTTGCATTACCAATAAGACTGACAGCAAGCTAGATGCTGTAACTCTGGAATGTATCAACTCTATTGACAAGCCATTTTGCTTCAAAAGGACACCATAAGTGGAATGTCTGGAACTACCGAAAAATGACTAAATTAAGCCCTCAATTGAAAAACCACCACAGCTGGAACTAAAGCTACATCCGAGTCATCTCAGGTATGCTTTCTTAGGAAACTCTTCTGAATTACCTGTGATTATTTCTTCTTCATTAACATTGGAACAGGAAGAAAAGTTACTGAGAGTGTTACGAGAACACAAGAAGGCCATTGGCTGGACTATAGTAGACATTCGAGGCATTAGTCCATCATTTTGCATGCACAAAATTCTGATGAATGACGAGTACAAACCCACAGTGGAACATCAACGAAGACTAAATCCAATCATGAGGAGGTCGTGAAGAATGAAATTATCAAATAGTTGGATGCTGTCATCATTTTCCCCATCTCAGATAGGATTTGGGTGAGTCTTATGCAGTGTGTGCCAAACAAATGAGGAATTACTGTAGTCACAAATGAAAAGAACGAACTGATTCCAACAAGAACAATGACTGGATGAATAGTAAGCATGGGCTACCGGAAGCTGAACAAAGCAACAACATTTCTCGCTACCATTCATTGACCAGATGCTAGACAGACTGGCGGGAAATGAATTCTATTGTTTTCTAGATGGATAATCGAGGTACAATCAGATAGCCATCATGTTACGGTTCCTAGAACATGCCAAAGATCTTCTAACATGAAATTGATGTGAATACTCAAAGAAGTTGCGAAAAAACTTACATTGATCGGTTTGCTTGGATGTAGAGATTTCAAAACTTTTAATGTTGATGAAGAGCTCCAAGCTTCTCCTAGTGTTCCAAACTCTTGGGATTAGTTTCCCTAACACCTTGGTTGTCTCTTTGAGTGTGCTAGCAAGAAGAAATTTTGAAACAAAATTTCTAAGAGGGAGAGGGAAGCTCACGGCTTTGGTGTGTTAGAGATGAGAGAGTTTTTTCAATTTTGTGTGTTTGATTTTCAAAAAATCAATTACCAAATACCAAATCTCAAGGTTGGTATTAGTCATTCAAAATGAAATAAAATAATGCAACATGTGTTGAAATTGTTTAGAGTGTTGAATAAGCAATCTAATGCTTACACTCCAATTTAACCACTTCCATCACTAGTCAAAAGTGTGATGTAAGTCAAGTGGGTCCCACCACTTTTAAATTCAGAATTTAACTCAAACAATCTCAATGTGCAACTTCGCTCGGGTACGGGTTCGTTTAATTCCGAATTAACAAATTTGCCATTGCGACATAATTAAATATTAAAGTCGCTTACGAATAAATTCTAAATTAATTCGTTTGCACGAATTAAAATCCAATTTTAATTCCGCTTTGAAATCTAATTTCAATAAATATATCGAATATATTATTAATTGATTAATTCTAAATCAATCATTCTCTCTCTTCTATTCGAATTTTAACCCATATAAATTATTGCCGTAATTAATCTTATATTAATTTTCTCTCTCTCATAATTAATCCTAGATTAACTCTGTTCGAGTCAAATGTCATCGGTGAATCTTTGGGAAGCGACCCATGAGATCCCTGGATATGTTGGTAGTAAATTCGGTCGTCGGACTATCCGAACACGTGCGTACCCAGTACCACGTTCTTACCGATTTACAAGACATGGTTGGCTTCTAGAAAAGCATTGTGCCTACCTAATTCTCCAGAAATATTCTTTTAAGGAATACATAATCAATACTAGGCGTAGTATACTAATTATTGCGTATTACGATCCAGTTTCGGATGTCACATGCTAGGCCTGGGGCTGGAATTGTGTCTGCCCCGTAAGAAGCATATATCGGATCACTAGCAACTAGTCTCTTTAATCGGATAATCATGACCTTGTCATATTATCCCGATAGTTGCAAAATATTAGAGTATCAGTTATGTATCCCTACGTGATCATCATCTCCATATGACTGAAGTGATACTTCCATCTTGACATCACACCTAATACACTACGATTCTCAATAAACCTAGAAGAGGCATACACAGAAACTGTTAAAGCCCCGGACGACCAAAACCAAAGCGTATTGATTGTCGCAAGTATTAGCTGCAAGTCTCAGGTTAAGACCAAATACACCTACCTTGATTCGGATTCCCATAGACACATAGTCAAACTACCAATGGGATTCCGAGGGGTCTATCCAGAGCGAAGCTGTTTCCGTACCATTGAAAAACAAAACCTCCTATCACACTTGCATAAGTATCCAATATTTAAATATATGATAACTATGCCATTAAGCTTCCATAACGCGAACAAGTGCAATACTAGTCTATTCCGCATTATCAATGTCCATTCTCTATAATATTACGACTAGGGATATTTAATGATTAAACTTTCGTGGATTGATAATGTCTCATATCTTATTAATCCGGAACTAATCATAAGGAATTTTATCATTTATATATTCAAGTAATCTAATTACAAAATGATAAACTAGCAATTTCCTTTGTCACATAGTTAATTTGTAAAAAAACCACAATATCTTTTACAAATAGTGACGCTATGGGTCATAATTATCCAAAAATCTCCCACTTGGCCTATAGCTAGTCACTCAAGTATCTAACACCTAAACTATGTACATGTCGCTCAAACTTTTGCTGAGAAATAGCCTTCGTCAGTGGATCAGTAATGTTGTCATATGATGCGAACTTCTCGATCTTCACATCGCCACGATGTATGATCTCATGAATTAGATGGAAACGTCGAAGTACATGATTGGATCGTTGATGAGACCACGATTCCTTAGCCTGTGCTATAGCCCCGTTATTGTCACAATACAAAGGAACGGGCTCATCTACTAACGGAACTACTCCTAATCCAATTAGGAATTTACGGATCCAAAATGCCTCTTTTGCTGCTTCTGCTGCAGCGATATTTTCCTCTTCTGTTGTTGAATCAGCAACAGTCTCTTGCTTGGAAGATTTCCAACTCACTGCTCTGTTATTCAAACAAAATATGTACCCAGATTGCGACTTACATTCGTCTTTATCGGTTTGGAAACTTACATCGGTAAACCAAGTTACCTCAAGTTCTCCATCTCCATAGAATAAGAAAGCATCCTTAGTTTGTCTAAGATACTTAAGGATGTTCAAACCGCAACCTAGTGACCATCACCTGGATCGGCCTGATAGTGACTACACATGCTCAAAGCATACGAGACATCAGGTCTCGTACATAACATGGCAAACATGATCGATCCGACTGTAGAAGCGAATGGGATCCGACTCATGTTGTCTCTCTCATCTTGAGTTTTAGGACACATGTCCTTAAATAGAGTAACGCCATGTAACACTGGCAACAGTCCCCTATTAGACCGATCCATGTTGAATCTCTTTAACAATTTATCAATGTATGTGCTATGGGAGAGTCCAAGAAGCTTTCTAGATCTATCCCGGTAGATCCTTGTTCCCAGAATAAAGGTTGCTTCTCCAAGATCTTTCATGGAGAATTTTAATGAAAGCCAAGCTTTCACCGATTGTAGCATGGGAATGTCAATACATCATCAACGTAAAGGACAAATAATGTCAGTGCACTCACACTAACCTTCTTATATACACAAGAATCATCCTCGTTTTGAATGAAATCATATTCTTTTATGATCTCATCAAAATGTTGGTTCCAAGAACGTGATGCTTGCTGCAATCCATAAATGGATCGATTTAACTTGCAAACCTTGTTTGCATGTTTTGGTATGACAAAACCGTCAGGCTATTGCATATAAACATCCTCCAAAAGATTTTCGTTAAGAAAAGTGATTTTGACGTCCAAGAAACGACTTAAAAGGTAGGACCTAAGGGTACCATTTGTTAAATTTTTTTGTCGTCCTGGAAACCGCATGCTCGGTTGGACGTAGAATATGTCCAACCGGGTATGCGAAGTCCTACATTGAAAACGGTCAAATACTTTGGTCACATATTTATGTTTCCACATTTATATATTTAATATATTCATGAGATTGCGTGCTCGCTTTTATTTTGTTTATTCCCATGTGTACAAACTTAGATATAGGTGATTCTTGCATGTGTATATTGCGTAGACTTGGTTATATTATTGCATAGATCCGTTCATTACAAGTGACATAAGTAAGGGACCATTCTGAACCCAACGGTTTGAGTTATTCCTTTGCGAGGGGTGAGTGCGGCCTTAAATCATTTCCCAGTTCACACTGGGTGGCGACTCATTTATTCTCCAGTTTAGTCCCCCGCGGGCTACTCCGTACTCCCGACCGGGCCGCGAACATGGAGCAGCGTCACCGATTTCTGTGTTCTACAGTCTGGTGACTCCAATTGGGATAGAGAATTGGCCCCGAAATAATATCTTGTAATGTTTGTGATTCTTGCTTTAGTTAACCGTGTCTACAAGTGGGTTGGGTCCAAGGGGTTTAACCAAAGGCATTATTAGAGTTAGTTAATGATTTGGTGTCTTCCTTCACTCACTACCTTTTCATAGCCAAAAGGAAAAGCTGTGAAGACATCTAGATAACCATTTACTAGAAGCTTACCGTGATGGACTAATATGGAGGACCTATTGTTTATTTCTATCACCAAGGCGATAAGAGCCTAAGAGGCCAGGGTATTTAAGAGAGTTCGCTCCACCCTCCCTCTGGGGAATCTTTAATAAGAAATCCATTTGACAGTCATTCATGTATCATCACTCATTGGCACGTACCTCAGGGTATAAAAAGGGTGTGCTTACTTGGTCCCTCGAACCCTTGAGTGGGGAGACCTAATTGTGGGCAATCCTTTGCTAGCGGGAGCCTTTATCTACACTCCCATAAACCTACATGTGAACCATAGTTGTATGACCAATAGAAACCATCCTTTTATGCTTTTGTTTGGGACAATCATCATTTGGATTCATTTAGACTTTTGTCATGAGGTATAAGCTTGTTGGGCCATTTAAATTGGGACGAGAATGTAACTTATGACAATTAGGCCAAAAGTTTCTAAAATGTCGATGGGCCACTTTATGTTTGGGCCCCCTATCATTTGAAGTTATTTAACCACGTTATCGCAAAAGTGTAAACCTGTTAGGCCTTTTTTCAACTGGGACAAGTTTACACCTCGCAATAGTATGATTGAATGCTTTGAAATGATAATGGGCCAACTTGTATGAAAACCTTGATAGGCTTAGAAAATCCAAAATGATCCAAGTATTCCAGAAGCATGAGTCTGATATCCGCACTTGCTTTCATCCAGAAAGGATACGCCTTGTTATGACATATTTGTATACTTTGGATACCTCCAAGTTCATCCCCATGACCGTGGTTGTTGAAAGCCCAATTCGTCATTTCTAGACAATGGAACGATCCCCATAATAGGCTTAGTCCATGTGGAAAATGGGCGGTCTTTGTCTTTTACCGATGGAAATGGACCGAGGTAGCCAAGGTTCACCCCGTAGCATAGGAGAGAACGATTTTGTGTACCCTCTATTGGTGCATAAAATAAACCAAACCTAGGACATAAATGGACATACCACGAGTGTGGGAGGAATAAGGTCGGAAGGATATATTCTGTTTTGATAACCACATGCATCTCATGCATACACGCATCATGCTAACCCATTGTCTTAAAAGCCATCATAGATATCTGTTGGGTTAGAAAAGAAAGACTTGTCAAGAAGAGTTTAGCAAACCTGGATGTCGGGGAAAAAGAAACTGAGAAATAGAAAATTTTATGGCAATGATAGAAAGACCATTGGGGGCCTTCAGAAAAAAAAAATTATTCTTTGTCCTAAATAGTTAGGCATAAGTCCAATGATGAAATCGTTTGCTCTAGAGAGAAATCTTAGAAATGATTAACTCTTGATGTGCTTTTATCTGATAATTTGAGTAATTGATCTATGTTAGACTCTTAAGCACTTCATTATGGTTTTTAGCGGTGAAAACCTGAGTAGTTAGCAAGTGACTAGTTGAAGAAATTACAGGTCGGTGAATGACTGTTCGCCTAAATGTCTATCCTGATTTGCTTGTGTTATGATGTGCGGTATGGTTGAAAATAAAAGGAAAGTCTCTAAGGAAAAGAATTAAACCACCTATAACCGATAAGCGTGAAGCTACCCATTGGCGAGTATAGGACCACCATGAGGAGAAATGCTACCTTAAAGGGTAGGTGTGTTGATAAAAAAAAGTTCAAAACGAAAAGAAAAAAAAAGAGACAAAAGAGAAAGAGAAACCATACCACATTGAGCACAGAAAAGCAACTGCAGGCATAATTGAGACATCTAGGTGGTTTAACCCATCGATCCTAATTTTTTGACGAAATCGTCGAGTTGGCTTACCTAGGGATGAATCTGCCAATGAAAATTTGCACACACACACTTTGAGTCTGGCTTAGATCATTTATTCAAAGACTTAGATTTGAGTTGCATTGAATGTTTTGAAGGTTCTCTAGTTTCAATACTGGGCATTCTTTGAGGGCAATAATATGTGTAACTATTGGGACTATTTCGTAGCTTGTAATATAGGATGTTGATATGGAATGCCCCATCATATGGTTTATCTTGACCAAGTGCAAACAACGAAAAGTAGAAAGCCAAACCAAGACTGGGGGCGACCAGTCTACCACCTCGCGAATAAGGGACATAATGGAATCGTGAGTCATGGGATCAAAGAAAACCGAGCAATCACCAGAAGAGAACTGGCAAAAGGAAACTGTAACCATGCCTAGGGGGCGATCGAAGACTTTTGTAGGCAAGAGGCGTAAAAGAGCACAAAGTAGGCCTAACCCATCGGAATAAGAAATAAATTCATGCATACATGTATACACGTCACAGGCACACAATTTTTTGTTTTGTGTTTGTTCGCAGGTTTTGAAGAAAAGGAAAAGGCAGAGAAAGTTTAGGGAATGAATCCCAGGGTTGAGGCCCATATTATCAGCAGTTTCGAGAATGAATCCCAGGGTCGGGGCCCATACTATCAGTAATTTTTGGTAATGAATCCCAGGGTCGAGCCCCACATTATTAGCAGTTTTGGGAATGGATCCCAGGGCCAAGGCTCACCTTATCAGCATTTCGGGAATGAATCACAGGCCGAGGCCTACCTTATCAGCAATTTCGGGAATGAATCCCAAGGGAACAAAGCCCACATTCAGTACACCTCGGGAACAAAGCCCACATTCAGCACAGTTCGGGAACAAAGCCCACACTCAGCACAGTTCGGGAACAAAGCCCAGGGGTCAAAAGCACCTCGCCATCACATACAACATAGTTCGGGACCAAAACCCAGGGAACAAAACTCACACTCTACATAGCTTGGGAACAAAGCCTACAGTCAGCTCAATTCGGGAACAATGCCCATAGGTGGTTCGGGAAGAAAACCCAGAGGTCAAAAGCACCTCGTCATCACATTCAGCACAGTTTGGGAACAAAGCTCGGGGAACAAAGCCCACTGTCTACACAGCTCGAGAACAAAGGCCACAGTCAACTCAACTCGGGAACAAATCCCACAATCAACACAGTTCGGGAATAAAGCCCAAGGAACAAAGCCCACTCTCAACACAGTTCGGGAACAAAGCCCGCATTCAGCACAGTTCGGGAATAAAGCCCACCATCAGTTCAGTTCAGGAATAAAGCCCACTCGCAACACAGATCGGGAACAAAGCCCACAATCAGTTCGGGAATAAAGCCAACTCTTAACACAGCTCGGGAAAAAAGCCCACTCTCCACATAGTTCGGGAATAAAGCCCACATTCAACACAGTTCGGGAACAAGACACGCAATTCAACATGGGAACAAGACCCACAATCGAGAACAAGACCCACAATCGGGAACAAGACCCGCAATTCAATTTGGGAACAAGACCCACAATCGGGAACATGACTCGCAATTCAATTGGGAACAAGACCCACAATCGGGAACAAGACCCGCAATTCAATTTGGGAACAATACCCACAATCGAGAACAAGAACGGCAATTCAATTTGAGAACTATACTCGCAACTCAATTTGGGAACAAGACCCAAAATCGGGAACAAGACCCGCAATTCAATTTTGGAACAAGACCCGCAACTCAATTTGGGAACAAGACCCACAATCGGGAACAAGACCCACAACTCAATTAGGGAACAAGACTCCCACTCGGTGGTTCGGGAACAAGACCTAGGGGTCAAAGCACCTCGCCATCAATCTCAACTCAATTCAGAGAACAAGACCCTCATCTCAATTCGGGAACAAGACCCTCATCACAATTCATGAACAAGACCCTCATATCAAACTCAGTAATGGTTCGGGAATGGACCACCTCACAGTAACGGTTCGGGAATGGACCACCTCACAGTAACGGTTCGGGAATAGACCACCTCAAGTAACGGTTCGGGAATGAACCACCCCACATCAGCTCAGTTCGGTAATGAATCCTAGAGATCACAGTATCTTGCAGGGATGAACAATAGGGGTTGCAGTGTTGGACAATTATGACCCATAGCATCAGTATTTGTACAGATCATGTTGTTGTTGTACAAATTAACTATGTGACAAAAGAAATTTCCCATTTATCATTTGTAATTAGATTACCAAGATGTATAAATGATGAAAGGTCCATATGATTAGTTCCGAATTGAGATGATATGAGACAGTATCAATCCATGAAGTTTTAATCATTAAATATCCCTAGTCGTAGTATTATCGAGATTGGAAATCGATATTGCGGAATAGACTAGTATTACATTTGTGCGCATTGTGAGAGCATAACTGCATAGTTCTCATATATTTGGGTATAGGATACTCATGCAAGTGTAATAGGAGGTTATGTTTACCGATGGTACGGAAACAGCTTCGCTCTGGATAGACACCTCGGAATTCCATTGGCAGTATGACTATATTTCTTTGGAAGACCGAATCAGGGTAGGTGTATTTGGTCTTAACCTGAGACTTGCACCACTAATACTTGCGACAATCAATATACTTTGGTTTTGGTCGTTCAGGGCTTTAACAGGTTCTGTGTATGCCTCTTCTGGGTATATTGAGAATCGTAGTGTATTGGGTGTGATGTCGAGATGGAAGTATCACTCCAGTCATAGTGGAGATGATGGTCACGTAGGATACGGAAATGGTTCTCTTATGTACTGCAGTCATCGGGATAATATGACTAGGTCATGATTATCCGATTATAGAGACTACTTACCAGAGATCCGATATGTGCTTCGTACGAGGTAGACACAATTCCAGCCCCAGGCCTAGCACGTGACATCCGATACTGGATCGTAATACACAATACTACATATACTACGCCCGATATAGATCACATATTCCTTTAAGAATATTTCTGATGAATTGGGTAGGCACGATGTTTTGCTATAAGCCAACCATGTCTTGTAAATCAGTAGAAACGTAGTACTAGGTACGTACTTGCTCGGATAGTCCGACGACCGGATTTAATGCCAACATATCCGGGGATCTCATGGGTCACTTCCCGAAGATTCACCGATGACGTATGACTCACAGTTTATTAATCTGGGATTAATTATAAGAGAGAGAAAATTAATCTGAGATTAATTACTGAGATATTTTATCTGGGATAAAATATTGTTTAAAAGAGAGAGAACGATTAATTTGGAATTAATCGATAAATAATATATTCGATATATTATATGAAATTGGATTTTGATGCGGAATTAAAATTAGATTTTAATTCGGGCGAACAAGTTAATTTAGAATTAATTCGCTAGCGACGTGAATAGTAATTTTTCTAGGCAAAATTATTTAATTGAATTTGATTTAATTACGTCGCAACGGAAAATTCGTTAATTCAAAATTAGCAACTCAAGCCCGTGAGTGTTTGCAGGCCCACTCGCATTTCGAATTCAATGCGACCTACTGTTGGTTTCTAATTAGGTCCCAAGATCATGAAATCAAGCAAGAAAAACGCATGAATACTTCAAGGAGTAAGGCAGAATACATACTCACATTGAATGGTTTGATGCTAGGAAGAAAAGTGGCTTCTTCCTCCCTGTTGGAGCTCGGTTTTGGCCTCCTTAGAGCTGCTGGACTGCACGTTTTGGGCTGTGAAAATCCTCTAATTTTCGGCCATTGAATACCTCCATTAAAGCTCCAAGCTTTGAGATTCCAAGCTCAAAGATTCACTACCCTATCACCTTCGTATAAAACCTGGGTGTGTGCTAGCACCACATCTTCTTCCTAGCTTCTCATTGATTCGGTCCAACCTTCAATTTTGGGAGAAGAAAGAAAACGGTCCAAACCGTGAAGGAGAAGGAGGGAAAAATAGGGAGAAGAAAACGTTTTTGAGGAGGAGAGAGAGTTAAATAAAAAATGTGTATTTGATTTATTTATTTCCAAAATTAATAAACCTTTTACCTTTTTCAAATTTCAAAAAGTCAAAAGGTAAAAGTGAAAAGCAATTTAACTTTTCCCAACCACCTTTCACTATTCACATCAAGTCACTTAATAAAGTGACAACATGTCATGTCACATCACTCAAAGTGACAAGTTATTTGACAATTGATGCGACTAGCGATTTGACGCTTGATGTGACTTGCGTGTCACGCTCGAATTCGAAATGCGAATGCGCTCGCAATCACTCTCAGGCTCAGGTTCACTAATTCCAAATTAATGAATTTTCAGTCGCGTCGTAATTAAATGATTACGCCTAGTGAAATCACTATTCACGTCGCTAATGAATTAATTCTAAATTAATTCGTTTGCCCGAATTAAAATCAAATTTCAATTCCGCGTTGAAATTTAATTTCACATAATATATCGAATATATTATTTTATCGATTAATTCCAAATTAATCGTTCTCTCTCTTTAAACGATATTTTATCCCAGATAAAATATCTCCGTAATTAATCACAGATTAATTTTCTCTCTCATCGAATTAATCCAAGATTAATTTTCTATCTCTTCTAATTAATCCCAGATTAATTAAAGTGTGAGTTATACGTCATCGGTGAATCCTCGGGGAGCGACCCATGAGTTCTCAGGATATGTTGGCAGTAAATACGGTCATCGGACTATCCGAACACGTAAGTACCTAGTACTATGTTTTACCGATTCACAAGACAAGGTTGGCTTCTAGCAAAACGCCATGCCTACCCAATTCTCCAGAAATATCCTTACAGGAATATATGATCTATATCAAGCGTACCATCGGTAAAACATAACCTCATACCGCACTTGCATAAGTATCCAATACTTAAATGTATGAGAACTATGCCTGTTATGCCGTCACAACGTGCACAAGTGCAATACTAGTCTTTTCCGCATTACCGATGTCCAATCTCGATAATACTCTGACTAGGGATATTTAATGATTTATCATTCGTGGACTGATACTGTCTCATATCATTCTCCGTCCAGGAACAAATCATAGGGACCTTTCATCACTTATACATCTAAGGTGATCTAATCACAAATGATAAGAGAGCAATCTCATTTGTCACATAGTTAATTTGTACAACAACACCGTGATCTGTACAAATAGGGACGCTATGGGTCATAATTGTCCAACAATCTCCCACTTGGCCTATAGCCAGTCACCCGAGTCTCTGACACACAAACTATGTACGATTGCCTCAAGCTGCTGAGAAAAGGTTTTCGTCAGCGGATTTGCATGAATATCATCTGATGCGATTTATTCGCGATCACATCACCACGATGTATGATCCGAACAAATCAGATGAATAGTTGAAGTATTTATCTGGATCGTTGATGAGACCATTAATTCTTTAGCATGTGAGGACGCCTAGCTCAACTACTAACAGAACTATATCTAATCCAATTAGATATTATCAACCCCAGAAGACTTCTATTGCTGCCTCAGCTACAACAATAATCTGTATTTATTGTTTATTCGGTAACAATATCTTGCTTGGAAGATTCCAGTTCACTGTACCATTTTTCTACGTTTTTATTGTACCGTTGTTACGACTCATAGTCGTTATCATGAAAGCCAAGCTTTCACCGACTATTTTATGGGAATATCATTTCCAAGAAATGATATATCATCATCATTCAGGACATTCACTGTCAATGCGCTCCCAACAACCTCCTTATATACACAGAATTATTTTCCTCTTTGAATTAAATCATACACCATTATGATTACATCAAAACGATAATTCTAAGCACTCAATGTTTGCTTCAATCCATCAATGGATCGAATAACCTACAAACCTAGTTTGCTTGTTATGGTTCGACAAAACCGACAGGATATTGTAAACATCCTCCTAAAGGTTTCCGTTAAGGAAAGCGGTTTTGGAATTAAGCTGCCACATTTCATGAATGAAACATGAAGCATCAGCAAGCATTATCCAAACAGATTTACTGTGGCAACAGGTAAAAGGTTTCATCGCAATCAACACAATATTGATAACTCTACCTTTTCGCTATAAGCCTAGCTTACTACGTTGGTATGTTGCCATGTATGTCTTCCTTGAAGACTTATAGTACCAATAGGCACAATTCCTTGCAGTACATCAACTAGTATCCAAACATAGTTGATATACATGGAATCCAATTCGGATTCATGGCACTTTGCCATAATTAGGGAGTTGATACCTTATATCACTTCCTCATACGTAGTCAGTTGGTATTCCTCAATAAGATAGACATCTTTATGAGGGGAGATCAGAAACCCATACCCCAGGTTTTTTTCTGACTCTATCCGACCTACGCGATTCTTGTGTATTCGAAGCGTAATGGTATAGTTTCATCCTTGATGAACTATTATGTTCCATTAAGATTCGATACCTTGAACAGTATTACTCTGATTTTCATCGAGTTATACTATCCTCCCACTTACCACTGCATATCGGTATTCCTCTTAGGAAAATCGCATGTTGAGCAATAATCTAATTGTTCTCTTGTGAGGTGTATAAGTACAATACTTATGGTATCCCTAGGATGACCTACAATTGGCACTTATCCTATTTGGGTTTTAGTTTGGTATCATCCAAACATATGTCTGGCATACCCAAATATTCAGGAATGTGAAACCTGGTTTCTTTCCCGTTCATATCTAATATGATATCTGTCAAACAGATTATTATGGAACCTTATTCAAAATAAGTTCTTGCACTGTTTAAAGCTTATCCATTGAAGGAAATGGTAGCTCAAAGCGACTCTTGATTAACTTTATCATGTCTAACAAAATTCGGTTAATCCGTTCGGACACACCGTCAAACTGACGTGTTCCGGGAGGAGTCCTTATTGAAAGAATACTATACTCTTTCAAGTATACGAGAAACTTATTGCTTAAGTATTTTCCATTACGGTCTTACCGTGACGATTTAATACTTTAGCTGATCTGTTTTGTCTATTTCGTGTCGAAACTGTGAAAGTTTCCGATTTGTGATCTTCAAAAGAAACACATAACCATACGCGATGCCACATCCGTACAGGTCACGAAATATTCATATCCATATCTAGCCTAGCTAGACATGGGCCCACTTGCTTCACTATGAAGTAGGGCTAACAGATCGGTGGCATTTACACTTTTACCAAGTAAATAGTGTTTTAGGCACTTTGCCCAAATAGACTATTTTCGTAGACTTTATTTGAATGGAATCAAATCATTCCTGGTACCCACTCTTCAAAAGTGTGGATATACGATTCTTGTTTAATAGTGTCCCTGACAACTATGCCATAATTAAGTTTCTTAACTGATCAAATCAGTTTGAGCTATTTATTTGTCATGTTATATATTTGAGATATTTATATTCAAAATACAAATTCTGTTATCCACATCTAATATGTTTATCTCAATATCATCTTTATACAATAAAACACTTTAGTGTTCTAGAATATAAAGGTTCACCCGCAGCGGGTTAAACACAGATATAGAGATAATATTTCTAGTCAAACAGATACATTATAACACTTCCCAAATTTAAGTACTAACCCGAAGGTAGTTCCTAAATTCAAGTATCTACGGTTAAAACAACGACTTTCGTCCCGTTTTCAATTCGCAGAAAAATCTCAATAGAAGTCAGTATCCTGCTCATAGCAGATTCTGAACATCATTACATATTTATGTACCACACTAAGTATCTAAAATCTAATTTTAATACTAGTTGTGAACATATTTATGACAAACATTTTTGAAGTCAATGCCTCTTAAAATCTAAGTATAGATTTATGAAAATCCTTCAATTTCATTATCATACTTTAAGGATCTAATCCTTGGTTCTGATTCGAAATTAAGGAGTTTACTCTACAAGCTTAATGGATTAAGCACTTAAGTTATCATTACAAGATCTTCCAAAGATTATGCTCTACTATTTGCTTAACTCCGGGCTTAGGCATAATATGTTATTTTATCAAATAAAGTAACTTGTTATTTTCCATGACCATCCTGAAACTTTATTCCCAATTTGAAAATTATAGTCGTCTAAATACATTTTCACCCAGGATTATGTCTTAAACACTAATCTTCATTTTTATATCTTGATTCTAATAGTCCAACTATTTAATTAACGATTTGTGGTACTATTTATTATAATGATTATAATAGTCCAACTATATAATCAAATATAATCTAAATTAATTAACCTCAATTACATTGATTACTATAGTCCAACTATAAAATCAACTGTAAATTGAAATCAAATAATTCAAATATATTGATTAATATAATCCAATTATATATAATCAATTATAATACAGTCCAACTGTTAATTAAAACAACAATTTAAATATTAGTCCAACTAACATTTAATCTAACGACGAAATAATTTGAATGAACGCGTATGGCGAGTAATTGAACGAGTATTGCAAATTCAATTCTTGCCTCCCACTATTTTTCGGCGAGCCTCTAACCCTCTATCGAGTACTCGGGAAACCGTGTTTCCTAGTGGGCTAGGATCCCGTTAAATATCACACAATCTTGACTTTGGCCAACAAATTGTATGATAATTAACTAGGTAGATCTTTAAGATCAATTGGATCCCATCCAATTCCTAGATCCGGTAGGGAGACATCCAAGTCCGAACATATATCCTATATATGCCAATACATCCAATGTATTACCTAACCTTTTTCCTCTGAATCAACTAAGTCTGGGCTTTGGCACAACAAACTTAGCGATCCCAGTCAAGCGCGACCCATTGACCATGGAAAGCTTCGTAATCAATGTCGATGGACAAGAAGTGGTCTTGACTTTGGCCAACAAACCACAACTTGGACAAGACACCGATATGTAACAAAGCCTTCGTGATTAAAACACATCTTCGACAGACAAAGGCATTGACTTTGGCCAACAACAAAATGCCTGTCTCTCTCTTGAGTGAGAATCACTCAATGAAAGGAGAACGCTTAATATTGAACGAGGGTTTTTTTTCGCGTGCAAATGGGCAACCAATTTATTATCTTTGTTAAGGTCTCATCCTTAAACATGCATTCTAAACATAATAACATATAACAAAAGCATGCATGATATATAGATATGCGGATGGATACTTTACTTGATCCTGACCGATCATCAAATCTCTCATTTTCTCTCTCCAACTAGCACATATGTATTTACTTCTACCCGTTACACTACACTTTAAAGAAACCTCATTTACATTGAGGGGAATATATGAGAAGAGAATACAAAGAGTATAGAGGTGATAAGGCTGGACACGTAGGTCCAATTAATAAATCAAATTTATTATACAATTTCCAAAATTGCCCCACCCTACTAATATTCATCCGATATACATTATTCATACATCGCAACCATGTATTCAAACAAGCATGTTATCAATCAATCTAATCAATTAATTAATCTGATAATTAGTGATCATCTAATATTCAAACAACGATTTGCTTTTTGCTCGAGTCAAACTCGTTTTGCGAATAAGTACTCAAAGTACGAATTCTCGAATTAATTAAACTATATAATTAAATCCAATTTAATACGCATTAAATTCTAATTCACTATTTAATTCCAAATTAAATATTACACTTTTATTAACGAACCTTTACGATTTAAATTCCAAATTTAATCGTAACGGGTCTCAAAGCCCGATAAACATCTAATGTTTATTCAATTAAAGTCTAATGGGCTTTTAATTAATTTCTTAAGGCGTGGACTTTTGGTCAACTCGGGTCAAACCGAATAACCAAAATCCAATCCGGGAGTTACCCCATAAGCCTTTAAATTAATTTTGGCCCATTAGGCCCAATTAAATAATTAAGGTCCATTAAGTGATAATTGGACTTTATGGATGCGGTTTTGGTCCCAATTGGATCCAACCAATTTGGCCTAAACCTAAGTTGGTACAACCAAGCCCAAAAGCCCAATTACAACAGATAAGGCCCAATTTCCCAAAACAAGCCCAATTAATTAACTTATAAAATTCTAAATTCCATAATTAATTAACCTAAGTGTAATACACAATTAACCACCCAATTAATATTTCTAAAACATCAATTAGCATACTTAATCATGCATTTCTACATTAAAAAAGTGTCCAACACAATTTATCAAAATCAAACCCAATTTACATGCTTAAAGTCTCGGCAATTAGGGGTTTTTCAATCCGATTCGGTTTCAATCAAATTGAATCCATAATCATCATTTCCCAAACCAATTAAACTCATCCAATGAATCAAAATACAAAAAATACAATGAATTTCATACATATCCAATGAATTCGGCCAAGCCTACTTTAATTTGGGGAAAATTGTTCCAAATCAAAATTCAATCCAATTGAACTTCAAATTAACATTACCCACTTGTTTCAAGTCATCCAATGATCAAACAAACAAAATTCACCAAGATATTAGGGTCTCAATTTTCGGCCACATAAGCAATTTGGGGAAATTTGTTCCAAACACAATTTTAACAAATTGATCCAATCAATCTAAATTAAACATACTTTAAGCATTTTCATTCATCCAATTTCACAAATATGCTCAAAATCAAGTTTACCTAAATTTGTCACTTTAGGCCAACATAAAAAATTGGGGAAACTTGTTCCAAACACAATTTCTTCAAATTGATCAATCAATCATTAATTCAACAACATTAAGCATACTTAATCAATCAATTCAACCAAATCATGCTTCAATTGATTTTACCCAATTTGCCATGCCCAAAATTTGGGGAAAAATGGATCCAACCAAATTTCTTGAAATTGATCATGCACAACATCAATTCAACCTCATTCAAGCATACTAATCAAACTATTTAACCATTTGATGCTCAAATTGAGTTTACCCAATTTTAACCCTAACTTTTTCATGCTTGATCAAAGCTCATAGATACCATTGTTGGTTTCTAATTAGGTCCCAAGATCATGAAATCAAGCAAGAAAAACGCATGAATACTTCAAGGAGTAAGGCAGAATACATACTCACATTGAATGGTTTGATGCTAGGAAGAACAAATGGCTTCTTCCTCCTTGTTGGAGCTCAGTTTTGACCTCCTTGGAGCTACTGGACTGCACGTTTTGGGCTGTGAAAATCCTCTAATTTTCGGCTAGTGAAGACCTTCATTAAAGCTCCAAGCTTTGAGATTTCAAGCTCAAATATTCACTACCTTAACACCTTTGTATAAACCCTAGGTGTGTGCTAGCACCACATCTTCTTCCTTGCTTCTCATTGATTCGGTCCAACCTTCAATTTTGGGAGAAGAAACGGTTCCAAACCGTGAAGGAGAATGAGGGAAAAGAGAGGGAGAGAAAACGTTTTTGAGGAGAGAGAGAGAGTTAAATGAAAAAGGTGTATTTGATTTATTTATTTCCAAAAAATTATAACCCTTTACCTTTTTCAAATTTCAAAAAGTCAAAAGGTAAAAGTGAAAAGCAACTTAACTTTTCCCAACCACCTTTCACTATTCACATCAAGTCACTTTAATAAAGTGACAACATTTCATGTCACATCACTAAAAGTGACAAGTGATTTGACAATTGATGCGACTAGCGATTTGACGCTTGATGTGACTTGGTGCCGCGCTCGAATTCAAAATGCGAATGCGCTCGCAATCACTCTCGGGCTCGGGTTCGCTAATTCCAAATTAATGAATTTTCAGTCGCGTCGTAATTAAATGATTACGCCTAACGAAATCACTATTCACATCGCTAATGAATTAATTCTTAATTAATTCGTTTGCCCGAATTAAAATCCAATTTCAATTTCGCGTCGAAATCTAATTTCGCATAATATATCGAATATATGATTTTATCGATTAATTCCAAATTAATCATTCTCTCTCTCTTTAATGATATTTTATCCCAGATAAAATATCTCCGTAATTAATCCCAGATTAATTTTCTCTCTCATCGAATTAATCCAAGATTAATTTTCTCTCTCTTCTAATTAATCCCAGATTAATTAAAGTGCGAGTTATACGTCATCGGTGAATCCTCGGGAGCGACCCATGAGATCTCAGGATATGTTGGCAGTAAATACGGTCGTCGGACTATCCGAACAAGTAAGTACCTCGTACTACGTTTTACCGATTCACAAGACAAGGTTAGCTTCTAGCAAAGCGCCATGCCTACCCAATTCTCCAGAATATCCTTACATGAATACATGATCTATATCAAGCGTAGTATACCGAAGTATTGCGTATTTCTGTTCTGTTGGTTTCTATAATATGTCCCAACAAAGATTAAGCATGTGAAATACTATAAAGAATATATATAAACATGAAGTATGGCGAATCATACTTACAATACCTTGTGATGAAGAAGATGATCAAATGGTAGAAGCTCCAAGTTGTGGAAGATTCGGCCAAGAGGAGGAAGAAGACTTGA
>SKCR01022459.1:0-35021 GCA_019454045.1 Zanthoxylum bungeanum
AATCCTCGGAATATCGAACAAAGGTGGTGAGCCCCGATCGTGATCCCTACACACAGTCAATGCCTCAGATAGGCACATCGACTCCTTTTCGGCAGCCACAGTGGCGCTGCCTTCATTTTCCTGTTCCCTCAGGAACTTATAACAATTCCTTTTAAGGTGTCCCATCTTTCCACAATGATAGCACTTCTTGTCACTATCTTTATTCTTATCCTGTTTTTTCTTTTTCATGCCTTTAGGTTCTTGGTTACTAGTCTGATGATTATTAGGACCATTATATTTCCTTTCATTTTTACCTTTCACGAATAAGTTCGCTCCTCCTCTCCTACTGGTTCTAAGTTCTAGCTCTCTAGCCCTTATACCAGATATCACCAAGTCTAGCCTAGGTACAACTCCTGTGTACTGTAAAGAATTCTTAACGACACTATATTCTTCAGGTAATGCATTTAAAAGGATCATAGCTTCGCTAGAGTCTCCTAGGGCTTGGTCAGTTCCTTTAAGGATTTGAGTCATTTTCGTAAATTCATCCAAATTATCATCAATCGACTTACTAGTATCCATCTTGTAATTAAACAAATTTCCTTTTAAGAACACTAAATTTGGTGTAGAAATAACAGAATAAAGAGATTCGAGTTTACCCCATAGTTGAATGGCAGTGTCCATTCCGTCAACCTTTCTGATGACCGAATCTCCAAGGTGAAGGAAAATCATGTTGTAAGCCTCTTCCAGGACTTCCTCCTTCGTTTCCTTTTCCATCTTTGGCCACTTTTCTGGATCCGGTTCCAGTGCCAAAGCCACCTTGTGGTGAGAAAGCAGGACTTTCATTTTCTTCTTCCAAGTAGTGAAATCCCCTTTCCCGTCAAAGATGCCGATGTCGAGTCTCATGGTCGACATTTCTATTTCACAACCGAATCACTTTCGCAACTCTCTTGGCTGTTACTAACTCAATCCAGCCCAAACACAATTCAGCAAAACACAACTAATCTGCCCAAATACTCTCGGCAATTCACTGCCTCTTCACCCAAACTGCAATTTTTTCAAATTTCAACAGAGCCCCAATTACCCAATTATACAGACCCTTAAAACAGTCTGTAATTGATTTGGCAACTCTGTGCCTAGTCCCTCGGACAGCAAAGCCTACACCACCAAAACTCAATTTCTCAAATTGCAACACAACCTCAACCGACACCTAATCACTGAACATCACAATTAGGCAGCTTACTGTTCTAATTTCCCACACAGCTCTCGGCAACACAGTGGCTTTTTATGCCCTGTTCAGATCTTCAAACTAGCTTAAACCAATTAATCAGAACCAGACGCAGATTAGGCAACACCAGGCTGCACACTGTTTTAAACAAACAACATCATTTGGCGATTCCAATTCCTTTTCTACTCACTCAGTCTCGGTTTGCCTTTCAGTGCCAAGGCAGGGCACGCGTTCGTCGAAATCAGTTCTTGATTCGGCGTCTCTCTCGGCTGTTCAATCTTGTTCGGCGACCTGCAACTCAGGCGACCGGTGACCAGAAATCTTGGTCTCGGCAGGTCTGTTTTTCGATTCTGGTTTTGGCTGTAATCTTCAATTGAATCTTGCTTTCGTCTGCTTTGATCTGCGTTCTTCAAGATTGACCAATCTTTGGGTTTTGGCTTCAATTCGCCCCAATTTTCTTTCTCTGAACTTGAAGGCTTTTCTTTTGGCAGTCCCTTCAAATTTGGCGACTTCTCGTTGCCCTGATTTAGGGTTTTGTTCTTGGCAGGAAATGAGGAAGAGAGTGAATGTGTCTGGGCTTCTTGATCTCGGCTTTTGCTTTGCAGAAATTGAAGGCAGATTTTCTTTGGGCCTTTTTCAGTCTGCTTATCACTTTCTCGCCCCCCTGAATCTTGGGCTTCTTGATCTTCAAACTTCCTTTTCAGCCCACTGGATTTAATTCCAAAGGCTCTGATACCAATTGTTAAGTTTTGTCGCAATATTCGTCAATCAATCAATCAAGAATGCACGATTTTTACCGTGGTTCGCCGGAAAAATTCCCGACTACATCCACGTTGAACTCCGGAATAGGGAGCTCGCTGCACTAAGCAATTTCAAGATTACACACGGAATCTTGAATCCGTTTACAAAATGTATTTCCCCAAATCTCACAAAGAACCTTAATCTCTAAAAGTGACAATCTCTCAAATTCCCAATTGAAGACTACACTAACTTGGACTAGGGAATAGGCTTAACACTTAGCCAATTATTAAGGGAATACAAATAATGAAAACTCTCCTTTTAATTCTCAACCTAAGTGCCCTTTATATAAGATGAGCAAATACATGTAATTGGGACAACGGCAAGGATTGCGCCACGTGTCCCTCATCCAACGGATGACAAGGCTTCACATTTTACAATCTCCACCTTGAAGCCAAAAAAACATCTATCACTCCCATCATACACAACGACACTCTAAGGTCAAGATAGCACAGCAAACTCACATACTCACATCATTGCTCATGTCGGCTGCAAGGTCAGCCAACCCCCACCTGCAACAGCTTCATGCAGTGGAAGATTTTGGTAGCAGCCACAATCTTTGTCCCCATGTCAGATTGGTTATCTTCAGTTGGAACCTTCTTAATCTCAATCTTACTGCTTGAGATAATTTCCCGCACAAAATGATATTTCACATCCACATGCTTGGTTCTCTCATGATGTACTGGATCCTTGCTCAGATGGATTGCACTCTGACTGTCTGAATACACAACTGTCTTACCATGCAGCTGTTGTATTTCAGTTAAGATACCCTGAAGCCAAATTGCTTCCTTGAACACATCAGTTATGGCTATATACTCCGCTTCGGTAGTTGAGTTTCTTGAGTCTCTGTCACCTGCAAAATCAGAATCAACATACCCTACCAAATCTAAAGCGTTAGATTTGTTAAAACATAAGCCATAATCAACAGTAGTATTCAAGTATTTTAACAACCATTGTAAAGCACTCCAGTGAGCTCCACCTGGATTAGACATAAACCTACTCAATAAAGATACAACATATGACAAGTCAGGTCTAGTACTAATCATGACATACATCACAGAACCAATAGCATTAGCATAAGGTACATTTCCCATTTTAATCACCTCAGGTCTAGTACTAAGAGAAGACATCTCATTTTCTATAGCAGCTTCCCATTCAAGTTTATGGGTAGACTTTAATGCCTCTCCTAAGCTAGCAGACTCAATCCCATTAATTTCATGACTTGATATTAATGCACAAAAATACAAATCATAACCCAAGAGCAAATCCATGAGGGCTTAGGCCCAAAGTGGACAATATCATACCAATGTGGAGATAAGTGATGTCCTAGGTTCCTTACAGTGGTATCAGAGCCATGCCCCAGTGTTAGCCATGTGGATGAATCCTCGGAATATCGAACAAAGGTGGTGAGCCCCGATCGTGATCCGTGAGTGCTCGGTTAGACAGGCGGTGTGCTCTGGTCTTCATGGAGTGGACGGATGAATGATCGTTTGAGGGGAGGCTCAGTTGTCCTTTGTGGTCCTTTGTTCGAGGGGAGGATTGTTGGGTGTGCAAACAAAGTCCCAAAGTCCCACATTGGTTAGATATGGGGAAGATCATGGGTATATAAGGATGGACATGTATCTTCATTGGTATGAGGCCTTTTGGGTATAACTCAAGAGCAAATCCATGAGGGCTTAGGCCCAAAGTGGACAATATCATATCAATGTGGAGATAAGTGATGTCCTAGGTTCCTTACAATAGTTATTTCGGATATAATATAAGAAAAAGTTTCATATAACTGCTCCCGTTTAATGGAAAAAACTTTTATTTAATTGTTTGGTATGATTGATTTTCTTCACACAGCTTAATGATGATAACTAGAATAAAAAGTAGTTGTTCAAAGTATTGAAATTGGTCTACCAAAAATGTAGATGTTGGATTAAATTTAGAATAGAGGACAAATTCTGATAACCGACCAAATTTTTGTCAACATGAATGAAACACGTGAAAGTCAACTCCCTTCTCTTGAGACAATAATTGTATTTGCCAAAAATGTAGATGTTGGATTATAATGTTTGAATATTATTTTTACTAGAAAAATATTGAAAAGAAAATATAGTAAAGTGATGTATGAGGTATCAGTATGCAGTGATTCTCTCATCACTGTATAATATTTATGAGGAAAAATCGAATTTTATTACTACAATAATAAAATTTACTAGTTTTTGAAATTCTAAAAAAATCTTACTGTTTACGCTCTCTAGATTTTATTTACATAAAACTTAATTGTTGAGATGAATTTAGCTCTCAAATATGCTATGAATTTATAGCCAAAGCATGACTCAAATTGGCAACAAATGAACATCTAAAATTATTTGTAGTTTTGCAATAAACTTCCATTGGTGTGATATTAAGAGATATAAAACCATCTTTGTGATAATTTGGAGGCTTGCAATGGTGGTTGGATGCATGCAGCTCGATCCTTCACAATATTGACTTATCATTGGTGTGATATTAAGAGATATAATAACCATCTTTGTGTAATTTATAAAAGAGAAAATAGGGATTGATATTCTCTCTGTTAAGGCAAGTGAGTAAAATTAAATTTAATTGGAAGTTGATTAATTTCTCAATAAGTAATCATCCTTTCATTTCACTCGCTCTATTAAGATGGATTCAACAAGGTGGCTAAGGAAAGTTTAATTATTGTTTAAATCCAAGAAATCTTGTCTTGTTTCCTTGTGCGTGGCTTTATAGACAAGGGGTTGATAATCATTCAACTGAAAAGACCTTGATTTTTAGACTTGCTGACAGGTGTGAAATACATCAAGTTGATGTAAACAATCTATGGGGGTACTTAGTTTTAACACTAAATCCGCTTTAAAGTGAATGATTATGCACTAAGCGTGAGCTTATTCATTCCTTTAACATTTCAGGTTTAGCAGATTAGTAGATCATTTTTTTCATCTGCTGTTTTATCATCTTTTCCTGCCCGTAGAGAAAGGTTGTGCCAACAGTAGAGTGTCCTTATTATGATTTGAGACTCTAGATATGTCATTCTTGAGAGAATTTTGTCATTTGATTTTTGGCACGGAGCCTAATTTGTTACTGGTAGTACTTATCTTTTATTATGGATATTCTAATGGCAGTCATTAGCATTTTCTAAAATATTTAATCCATGGGAAAAAAAAATTTAATCACCCTTGAAATTTAATTCGCTTCCGCCTTTCATGACAAAGTCAACATTGACCATTCCTAAGGTTCCCGGACCTTTTAAAATTCAAAAAATATGTCGTTTTAACCATCTGAGCATCTTAAAATACCAAATGGATACTCTTACTCATTGAACAAACCCTTGCGATATTGGGCGTTTCAAAATAATAAACAGAAAATATAGATGGAGGCATAAGGGTGTACAAATTTTCGGGTCAATTCGTGACTAGATTCAACCCGATCTGTTCGGGTTTTTAAAAATTTACTTTTTTCGGATTAACCCGACCTGACCTAATATTTACGGTTGGGTCACGGTTTGATATTAAATCTGACCCGATATTATAAGATTTTTATTATTTTTCTAAAAATCTTATTATTTTTTTTAAAATTTTATTATTATTTCATTTGTTTATTACTCTTGTTGTCTTAAAATTTTATACATATGATAATTTTTTGGATATAAAATAACTAATATTTATATTTCAAAATAATTAATACATTTAAAAATTCTTTTATTAACCGACCTGACGAACCGACTCGATCAGCTCTCACAAAATTCAAAAAAATCCGACCTGATCCGACCCATTAACGTGCCTAGATGGAGCAAAACACCATAATTTAAGATGGTTCACTCCCCAATCATACTACATCCATGAATGAGAAAGAAATTCAATTTTCATAGTGTAGGAGAGGTGCTTTCCCCCACCTCTCTCTCAATTTATAATAACGCCCTTAGTCATTTAAATAAATGATTTTTCTTTTTCTTTTTTTAAAAATAAATTATTTTATTTAAATAAATGACTTTTTTGAGTTCTTGTTTTTTTTTTTAATTTTTAAATGACAATAGTACCCCTATTCCTTTAAATAAATTAATATTTTATTTAGTTATTTTATTTCCTTATTTTACTTTCTAATATAATTATTTAACTCTTTTTTGATTTAATTCTTTTATTTTTTATCTCATAAATATTTTCTATTTTAATTATTTATTTTTCTTTTGATTATTTATTAATTTATTTAACACTACATAAATAACAAATAAAAATATATAAGATTTAGTAAGCAAATAAAAGAGAATAAATATATTAGGACTATTAAATAATATATAAGATTTATATCTTTTTATTTATCATATTTATCTTTTTTCTGCTTTATTTATCATATTGCACGAACTAATGAGTATATCATAAATTACGTCAGAATGAGACTTTGGAGACAGCATAAATTATATATATATATATATATATATATATATATATATATTATATTTCATGTATTTCTTTTTGTGTATTTTTACATGTACACTTCTCTAAATATGGTTAAAATAAAATTGATTTAAGAGACTTTTCATTTGAAAAAATATTTGTTCGCAAACTATACATATAATCGGTTTAGTCACAAATGAAGAATTATTGCTAATATAAAAAAGAACATTTTCTATTATACATAAATATTATTAAATAAATTAATAAAGAATCAAAAGAAAATTAAATAAGTAAAGAAACAAAAAAATAAACAAAAGAATTATAAGATTTATAAATAAGTAAAAGAGGAAAAAGTAAATATAAAGAAAAAAATAAATGAGATTAAAAAAAATAAAAGAATAAAATAAATAAATTATAAATTATAAATAAAATAAGGAAATAAAATAATTAAATCAAAAAGTAATTTATTTAAAAAATGAGGGATAATATATATATATATATATATCATTTGTATTTGTTTGTAGAATTTGAATTGTTAATTTATCGATAAAACTTTTGATGTATTTGTGAATTGTCTTTGTATATAATGTGAATGTATTTTGTATTTGTATGCCTTTTATTTATTTTTTTAATTTTTTTTAAAAAGGGTCGGATAAATGTAACATCTGGTAATCCGGCGACTTGTACGTTACTAGAGGCCGACGACTACTACGTTATCGGAGACATGATATATGATAAAAATCATGTTTAGGCATGTATGAGTTTATGGAAGGACTTTTTGAACATTCGGAAAAATTCTCGCAGTTCCGATACTGAATTGATTCCAAGGTAAAATCCAGACATCCTTTAGTATTTGGAGCATAACTTTTTCACGAACTATGATTTTTATGAATTTTATATCGTCGGAAAACTAAGATCGAAACCTACAACTTTCGTGTTGAAAATTTTTCCAAATTCGAACCCGAAGCAGGTAAAAAATCGTGATGTTCGTGACTGCTGCAGTGAAATTCAGGAATTTACTAGAAATGAGTGATGTGGTAAGTTTTAGACCATTCATTTACAAACAAAAATCTCTCCTAAACACTATAAATAGCAGGAACTATTCATCATTTTCTCTTCTTCCTCAAGTCACGGTTTTGACTCCAAAAATAACTTCAAAATTTCTTCTTTCTCATGCCAAGTGGTGAAGGAAAAAATTGATGAGTTCAAGCTCCCTTCATGCAAGTAAGCTCTCTATCATCTTCCCCTCTTCTAGTTTCAGTTTTGAACATGAATTTTAGAAGCCTCAAATTCGCATCTAATGAACTATAGGATTTGGAATTGCTTAATTAGCTTTGATTAAGTTGCCAGCATGCATGATTGTGCATTTCATGATAATATAAGAATGGAATTGTGCATTGCATGTAAAAAGGGGCCGGATGTGTATGAGCTGGTGTTGCTTTGATGGAAATTAATGATGAAGTGTGCTAGAAATGATGTGTATTATGAGAAGAATTTGATTTAGTGTTGAAACTTTTAAGGCTCTAGTATGCATGCTTTGATCTAATAGTATATAAGAGGTTGGGGATTGAGGTTGGATCTTGAATATAGATATTGAAGTTTAAAGGATTGTTTATGTATTTTATATGCTGAAAAATCTAGTGGCAGTGGCCTAATTAAATTAAGTTAAGAGAGTGGTGAAATTAGTATGTTGGGCAGTAAGCTTTAACAAAGTTACATTCTGGACAGGTCATAAATAATAGGCTGTAACTTGAGTTTTTGATGTCCAAATGATGAACCGTAAAATTCTGAATAAAATAGAGATATAAGAGAATAACATATCCAAAAATCAAAATTTTTGGACTTAGCATGAAGCCAATCCGAAATTTTGAAGTTGGGTGACCTGCTACGAATACACCCATTTTTCTTTTTCTAATCACCCCTGAAATTCAGCTTAGAACTTAAGTTTCCGAAATCGAAAATGAGATATGTAAAAATCGACATAAACTAGACACATGAAGGTTCGTTCTATTAAAATTTCAGCCCTAAATTCCATCTCAATTAATTGCAGTGAATTTTCGAAGCACATTCCATGATTCATATTCTAATTAAGTTACCTCTATAAGAAAAAAAAATCATCGTAAAAACCTCAAATTCCTTTAGCGAACCAAAGGAATACCAGCCAAATCCTAAAATCAGTTATGCATGCTTTGTTTTATGTTTTCTTGACTTATGCTTTAAAATTCTTTTCAAGTTTTGAGATTTTAAATTGATGAAGAATATACATGATGATTATATATTTCTGTCTCAGCGCTTGTTTAATGTTTTTATGATTTCTGAACTATTTATATATTTCCGCTGAGATGATCGATTGATGATATGTTTCTGCCCCGACGCTTGTTGCATGTTTTATGTTTCTATAATTCATCATATGTTTCCGCCGGAGTGCTTGTTAGGGTCTCATCCATCTGAAATGAGTCTACCTGCAACCTTGTTGATAGGGGATTATTCGTTCCTCGCTCAGTCTATGCGTGCAACTTGGGCGTTGAGCACTTGATATGTTTTTGACGATGCATGCATGAAAAATGGTTTACTGATATGTTTTGGATTTTCTCATGATTTTGTTATTTTTAGTATCCACTCACCAGGACGTTCAAACAATCTAACCCCTACCTCTACTCCTAGATTATTTGTTTTGCAGGTTTAACTGGAGGACGAGCTTGAGAGGATGGATACTGTTGGCAGTCATTATGGTATTTGGGTCCAACAAATTGAGTACAGAGTTACAGTCCAGTCAGAGTCATAGCATAGTTGCATGTATACCCCTGAATTGAATAAGTCATTGTAATAAACTAAAAGTGTCTGGTACAAAATTGTAAAGAGAAGTATATTTGAGTCTACTGTTATAGGTATTCAATTACATTGCATGTTGTTGATTTGGGCTATGGTCTCATGTATGAGTTAATATTTGAGATAGAGATGTATGATGGATTATAGACAAAAAGTTAGAGGCTTAGGGGGATAGATCAATCTATTCCCTGTCGGTAGCATCTCCATGAGAGGAATGTTACAATAAAGCCCGAGCCCGGCCCGGGCCGAGCTTTAATTTTTTTTTCCGGGCTCGGGCTGGACTTATTAAAATCCAAACCCGGCCCGACCCATTGCCACCCTTAACAGGGTATTATACCATAGTTAATTACCATAAGTGGCAATAATATTGTTGATGGTGTTTTCCGGGCACTATGTCATTTAAGCAGCACGACAGGGGTAAAAGGGTAATTCCCTTATTGGTCCGGATCATTAATACCGACCCGACCACATGAGTCAGGGGCCGAGCACTTAAGATCGTTAACCCGACCACTTAAAGATTGGATGACCGGGCAATTATCAGGTCGACAGCAGCACTCTCAGTACAAAAAACTATTGTGACCGACCTCATGAAGACCGACCATATAGCGAGGCGTGCTCCTGAAGATAACACCCTATCCTCATGGATAAGATGACAAGTTATCCTATTTTCATGAGGAAAACTGGTGAGTTAATATCCTAATAGGATAAATGAAGTAAATGTAGTTTTGATTAGGAATCCTTATGGGAAAAGGGAACAATTTTGACTAGGAATCCTTATGGGAAACGAAATTGTTTCAACTAGGAAATTCTTGTACAAATAGGAATATGATTTCTACACTATTATAAATAGAAGGGTAGAGTGTGCATAAAGGAGAGAGGTAAAAAAAAAAAAAGATAAGAATCATCAAGCTCTGACTTGTAAACACAAAAAAGATTTGAGAAGCATATTTCAGTAATAAAAGTATCATCCTGTTTGTGCCCGTGGACGTAGGTCGGATCCAAATGCACCGAACCACGTTAAATCTCCTCGTCGATTGGTGTGTTTATCTGTCTTTTGCTAAGTTTGCCTTTGGTCCCCCATAACCAAACAAATTCACTATTGAAGGAGGATTTCCTCGGGAGTGATATTCCAATATTACCCTGAGACCAAAATCCGCCGTCAACAGTTGGCGCCGTCTGTGGGGATCGAACAAAAAGCAACTCGTGTAATAAGACAATGGCAGAAGACGGAAGCCCACCACCAACAGGGAGCTCGGCTGCAGATTGGATGGAGAAGATTGAGGAGAACCTTAGGAAAGAAAGGGAGGAAAGCCAAACTCTGCTAAAAACCATAGTAGACCGGTTGGAAAGGATAGAAGGAGCACACGATGGAAAATTCGAGGCCGGGACTAGCCGACGAAAGAACGACATAGCAGAAGGAAAGAGAATTATCGATATAAGTGAGGAGGACAGACCCCGGAGGAGATCCTTACAAGGTAATCTGTAGTGGTTCAGGGAGATTCCCAGACCGAGGACACATGGGAGGAAGAGAGTGACAAATCGTCACCAGACCCCTCCTATGATAGCCTTCGCCACACCCGGCGAAAGGAGAAAGAATATGATGAAGAAGTACGAGAAGATACCGGCCACGAGAAGCACCACCCCCGGGATAACAGAAAGAAAGGAGACCGCATGAGGCGGAGTGGAACCAAAGATAGCAACATGAAATCTTGGTTACAGGAGGAGCTGATCAAATGGGGAGTATATCCCAATGCAAACAGAGGGGATGGCCAGGACGGAAAAGATGAGTCCCCCCTCACAGAAGAAATAAAATCAGAGAAATTCCCAAAAAGATTCAGCATGCCGACCATGACACCATACAAGGGCCATACCGATCCCAAAACCCACATTGAAGGTTTCGTCCTACTAATGGAGGTGCAAGGAGTAACAGGGGACGCCATCTGCAAAGTGTTCCCTTAACTCTAGCCGGACCGGCCATCCTATGGTATAGAAGCCTGGCCCCAAGAAGCATCAGCAGCTTCACACAACTGAAAAAGTCATTCATACGACACTTCAAGGGGGCTTGTGTCCCCAGAAAGACAATTGGAGAACTAAGGCTTATGAAGCAAGGAGACGATGAACCTCTGAAGATATTTATCGAAAGATACCATAATATGGTACTCGAAGTCGGAGGGTATGAATCCCCCGAGGCCCTGGAAAGTCTCAAGGGAGGTCTGAAGGTCGGGAAGTTGTGGACTCACCTGAGGATTCAAGACGTATCGGATTATGCCACTGCCCTGGAGTTGGCCAGGAAGTTTATCTTAATAGAGGAGGAGAAAAAGATTGTCCGGGGAGTAGACACCCGAAAGGCTAAGATACTCAGGTCAGACAATCAGTGGGTTTCGATCAGAAATTTGAGGAGATCGGTCCCGGAGCAGAAGAAACTCAGACCGACACCTCCGAGTAGTAATGTTCAAGAGTATAAGTCACATGTCCAAGTCAACCGTGTCGCGCGGAAGGACAATATACACCCCCCTGAACAAACCTATGACCCAGATAGTTCGGGAAATCCAGGACAAATGTCTGTTGGCCGAGCCTAATTTGAGAAGGTTCCCGATTGAGGAGGGAATAGTAGGGCTTACTGTATCTACCATAACGTAAGGGGACATGCCACGAATGGGTGCAGAGACCTGCGGGAGCAGGTGGAAGACTTGGTGAAAGAAGGCTATCTCAGTGAGTACATAGACCATTCTGTTTTTGAGGTCGACCAAAGTTGATAGCGGAAGTCATCCGGTCGGATGCATGGAATGCTGAGATGCAGAGAGGATGTATTAAGAAGAGTCTTACTTGTAGTGACCTTTGTAGAGTTGCAAGAAAGACAACGGATCCCAAAAATGTGAGTAAGACCTCTTCTGTCTTAGGCTGACATTTATTTATGCTTGTTTGTTGTGGTCCACACAATAGTTTTGATATTTGTTTTACGGCTCGGGTCTGCTCTTGTACCGCCGAGTTCGTTTTGTTGATATATGTTTTACGGCTCGGGTCTGCTCTTGTACCGCCGAGATCGATGTTTCTTCCTGGCTCGGGTATGCTCTTGTACCGCCGAGACCAATGTTTATTTCCGGCTCGGGTCTGCTCTTGTACCGCCGAGACCGATGTTTCTTCCGACTCGGGTCTGCTCTTGTACCGCCGAGATCGATGTTTCTTCCTGGCTCGGGTCTGCTCTTGTACCGCCGAGACCAATGTTTATTTCCGGCTCGGGTCTGCTCTTGTACCGCCGAGATCGATGTTTCTTTCCGACTCGGGTCTGCTCTTGTACCGCCGAGATCGATGTTTCTTCCTGGCTCGGGTCTGCTCTTGTACCGTCGAGACCAATGTTTATTTCCGGCTCGGGTCTGCTCTTGTACCGCCGAGATCGATGTTTTCTTCCTGGCTCGGGTCTGCTCTTGTACCGCCGAGACCAATGTTTATTTTCGGCTCGGTCTGCTCTAGTACCGCCGAGACCGATGTTTCTTTCGACTCGGGTCTGCTCTTGTACCGCCGAGATCGATGTTCTTCCTGGCTCGGGTCTGCTCTTGTACCGCCGAGGCCGATGTTTATATTCGGCTCGGGGCTGGATTTTGTTCCGCCGAGGCGGCTTGGTTATTCGGCTCGGGGCTGGATTTCGTTCCGCCGAGGCCACTTGTTTATTCGGCTCGGGGCTGGATTTCGTTCCGCCGAGGCCACTTGTTTATTCGGCTCGGGGCTGGATTTCGTTCCGCCGATGCCACTTGTTTATTCGGCTCGGGGCTGGATTTCGTTCCGCCGAGACCGCTTGGTTAATCGGCTCGGATCTGGATTTTATTCCATCGAGGCCTTATGGTTTATTCAGCTCGGGGTCGGGTTACGTCCCACCGAGTCGGCTTCTTTGGACTGGGGATGTAATATTCCCCCAGAGCCAAGTCTTTCTTTCAGCTCGGGGTCGGGTTACGTCCCACCGAGTCGGCTTCTGTCCCTAGTGGACGAGTTGTAGTCTCGTGAGGGTTTACAGCAATGATACCCACAAACATTTTACAAAAGTAAACAGGTAATAAAACTAATGCACACAAAAGCAAAAAGACAAGCGAAAAGAGAATAAAGATGTTAGTGACTAATCAGGTGAAACTTCTACTCCAAGTTACTAGTTGTTTTGTTTAATTCTAAATTACCGAATAGGTAAATTCTCCGATTATTTTTACCATTCTCCATATACACAGCCAACAAAATATTAATCAACTCATTTTTGCACACAACAGTCATAAGTGCAATTGATAAGAGAGTAATATTTTTGTCCTAAAGTTCTATCAGATTTCACACCTTTTGGCAGCAATGGAATATTTTTTCTCATTTTTCTGATTTTTTCTTTGATTTTTCACTTTTCTATTTTTTATTTATATACAATATCTTCCATCTATGTAACGAGTGTTGGGTCGGTGACTCCCAAACCAGTTGGCTTTAGGGCACCAGGTGTTAAGACACCCCTACGGACTTAATTACCCAGACTTCAGATATATATATTTTTTTTGCAACATCTTTGATCCATGTAACGAGCTTTGGGCCAATGACTCCCAAACCAGTTGGTTTTAGGGCACTAGGTGTTAAAACACCCTTACAGACTTAATAACTCGGATCTCAGATTTTATTTTTGTAAATCAGAAATTTTTTTTTTTTTTTTTTACTCCATTGCTTTTTGAGATGCTTCCTCCAATTAAATAGAGCACTGAATATACAAACTTTTCAATTTAGCTCATGTCCGTATGTTACTATATATGTTGATAATATATATCAATTGAGCATATGAAGATTCCTTTTAGTCTGTTTTAAGGAGCATTTACAAATTAAATAATTCAAAATGAAATAAACAAAAATTAACTTGTTTCGAATTAGGTTTGAGATACGTCTCAGGAGTGGAAATTCCTTACTCGGCTATTCTTACCAATTTCACCTTTTTGGTCAAATTAAAAACACAAATATTTTTGTAATTTTTGAAAATTTTTCAATTTTTTTTTGTATTTTCGAAAAAATTTGGACTAAAAATAAAAACAACATACAAACTAAAAACAAGGTACTAATCAACTAATTTCCTCCCCCAACCTAAATGAGACATTGTCCCCAATGTCTTAAACAGTAAAAGGAGAGTTAAGAAGGTCGTACCTGGTTAGCTGAAATCTACAGGAAATTAAAGGTTAAGATCCAGATTAATTCGACGCCTCTTACCACGATCGTCCTCGGACCAATTTATCTTTGAAAGGATAGGGTCAACTTGAGGTTCATAGGCTATGAGTTGGTCTATTAGATCCGGAGCAGTTCTGGCAGTAAAGAGGAGTTCTTTTAAAGGTTTTGATACGAACCCATTTCTCCGAGCTCATCAAGAAACACCAAAGAAAATCATAAAACCCATCAACATTGAGCAATCCAAGCGATTTCTGGTGTATGTTTAGGTTCGCCCAAGATAGTACTATAAAAATTTCCTCCAATGTGCCCAAGCCACCTGGCAAAGCAATAAAAGCATCAGCACGGTTAATCATTTCTACCAGTCGTTCAGACATACCTGGCACGATCAGTTCCTCTCCGTTTGATGATCCAATAAGATTTGCCTCTGCCAAGGGTTTTGGGATGATTACCAAAACGTTACTGCCTCCTTCCTGTACAGCCTTTGAAACGATCCCCATAAGTCCAAGATTTCCTCCGCCATATATTAAGTGCATATTCCTTGCTGCTAAGACTCGACCCAATTCCTGTGATGCCTCTATGTATTGGGCTTAGTACCAATACTACTACCGCAAAAAACACACAGATGTTTTTCACTCGTCTTCTTGAAGTGGCTTCCATTTTTTTTTATGTATTTCTTTTTCAAATCAGGATGCCTTCAAAAGTGCAATGACGGGCTGAATTTATAGTACCTGAAAAAGGGTGAGTAATAATAGCACTAATATCTTCCAGAGGACGATTGTTAGCTAAACAACAAAAGAAATCGTGAAAGGTCAAAAAGTATGGATCCTGTCTACGAAAATAAAGATAATTACAACAGAAAAGCAATCAAAGCAATAATTAAGGCAACGGAATTGTGTACGCAATACGCCACTCGCTCAGTATAAATTCATTAGGATGGTCTCAAGATTTCATTCATTACTCAGCCATCTAATGAATTGTTTCTCTTCTTTGATTGCGAAACACAATTCCTTCTGTCTTAAAATGCTTCGTTTATGCCTTTCCCTACAAAATAACACACAAAACTAAAAAGTTCACACAAATTACAACAAATATTACAACAAATTGCATGGGTTGCCTCCCTGCTAGCGCTAAATTTTTCGTCTTCAGCCAGACGTGACTGAAATTCATCTGTAAGGAGGTTTCAATGTTGTTTTGGGTCCGTCCGATCAAAAACAATTCCGTGAGCGTGCTTGCTTTGAAGGGTCTCTTCCAACGGTAAGGTGGCAAAAAAAAGTTTTGTCCCATTCAGTGCCGTGCCACCTTTTTGCTCCTTGTTGTTCCAGTGGTCCTGCAAAGAAAGAAAAAAAATCAGGAGGTCTTATATGGTGCTTGACTTGGAATGGAAGTTCCATTCTTTCAAGCTTCTGGGTGATATCTTTGATTTGTACTCCCCAAAACAGCGATTGTTTCTCCTGAATGCTCTGGATCTTTATTAAGGTCAGAAATTTGCTCCTCCATTTGCTCTGTTTCTTGTTCCACCTTTTCTTCACAGATGAATTGTAAAATTTTGTATTCAGCTCTTCATCTGTCATCTGTGAAATACATGCTTCAAAATTGTCAACCAGAGGATGCAAAATGTTTCTGACATTAGGTCTCATCCTCTGATATGACTGGAATGGATGGTTCAGATAGATCTTCTTCAAACATCATGATAAAGCATGCTCCAAGATCTTCATTTTGAGGATTGAAAGTTTGATCCTCCGTTGTTGGTGCAGTTGGTACAAATAGATCAGCTTCATCCTCGTCAGAATCTGAATAATAAAAGTCAAATTGAGACTTTACCGGTTCGGGTTCCTGAACTGATACCTCTGGTTGTTGATACTGCTCAGCCTCCTCCTTTGTTAAGGTGTCATTTTGGATTTCTGGGTACTTGAAGGCTTCATCAGTGTAATCTGAAACTGGTTCTTGAGGTATGTATTTCTGGTTCTTTCTTTTCTGTTAATGTCTCATTTGATCTGTCATCCTCTGAATGAATTCTGATTGTCTCTGAATACTTTCAAGTTGCTTCAGGCTTGTTTCAAGCAATGTATCCAACTTTTCGTCTCGTTTCTTGGAAAATTTTTTGAGATATCATCAATTGTTCTTCCTCTGATGGGTTCTGGTTTTTTGTTGAGGATAGTAGGTGGATGGTGGATAAGATGGAAAGTATGATTGGTTCTGGCATCCAGTGATAATTGTTGGGCTGGACAACAGGCCTCAGAAAATCGGATTGTTGCTCCCAGATGTGGGGTGTATCTTCTTGTAAAGCTCGTAATCTTTCAATCTCCCAGTAGTGTTCCATTTTTAAATCACCTGAAAATACAATAAAGAAATAAAAATTACAGATAAAGATAAAGAAAATTAGATACAAGTAAATTATATAGTTTCAAAATTAACAACTCAAGAAATATAAGTCCCCGGCAACGGCGCCAAAAACTTGACCGGCGTAAACACACACGTATAACGCAAGCGCACGTATCGTTCAAGTAGTATAAAAAGTATCGATCCCACGAGGACTTAAAAACCTTTTTGTTATTAATTTATGGGGCCAACTGATTACCAGTATCTAACAGGTTGTTTGATTGATTGATTTGAAATGACGATGATTCTAAATTAAAACAAGTAAATAAAATTGCTTAAAAGTAGGTTGAGAAAAATCCAAATTTATAAAAACTATCCAGGGTTGTGATTTCTTCCATATCATTTTAAAGATGAAGTGGTTATCTTATAGTTGGGTAACATATTGATTTATTAACCTGGAACACTAAATTATGTGTAAGCCTCTGTCGATGGTCAGACACAAATACCCAGTTTAACCCAATTGAACCATATGTCTATGTCAACCAAATTATCTGGATTCATTAAGATTAAGTTCCAATTATGGCTACCCCCGCCTGACAGGTATATTCCTATCCTGTAAGGAAATCTATTAAAGGGTTATCTATCCTCAAGGAAGATCGTGGGCTATTGAGTCTAAGGCTGAAACCTAAAATCCCTATGTCTAGTTCATTTTAGATTTACCAGATCAATTTTATTAATGGCCAGTTAATGAAAAAGCATTAAGTTTAAGACTCAATAAATAAATCTTTATATACCCAAGCTATAATCTAACCCTTATAAAACGGTGATATTTGATTTCATCACAACCCCAGATAACTGGCTTAGTTACGACACATATTACGGGGGTAGTAAAAAAACTTAAATAAAATAAAAGACATAAGTAAAATACTGAAAATTAAATACTGAAAAGTAAATGCTGAAAGTAAATGCTGAAATTAAATACTGAAAATTAAATGCTGAAAGTAAATTACTGAAAGTAAATTGCTGAAAGTAAATTGCTGAAAGTAAATTGCTGAAAGTAAATTACTAAAAAGAAAAACTGAAAATTAAAGAAAGAAAAGTACTGTGCGTAAAAGTAAATTGCGGAAAGTAAAACTGAAAAGTAAAGAAAAGAAAGTGCGAAAACGAAAATTAATTACTGAAAGCTGTAAATAAAACAAACAAGATACAATCTTCTAGTATTCTTAAGGAATTCCTTAGAAGAAAGTATGAATTTTACAAATGAAATGGCTTGGTATTTATAGGCAAAATTTTGCCTCCATCAAATCATCCACCAAATCAATTATTAATTGCTCCACTAATTGCTCCACTAATTGCTCCACCAAATCCATTATTAATTGCTCCACTAATCTCTTATCATGTTTGGTGATGATTTGATAATTTTTATTATTTATTTATTAATTTATTTTTTGCTTTGAAAATGATTGAAAGTGACTTTAATAATTATACACTACACACTTCTGGATGGTTCATCAATTTCAGGGATGAAATCTTCAGAATTCGAAATTATTTTGTCTTTCAATGTTGTAGATCTTTGCGTCTTCTTTAATCTGAAACTTGAAGCAGCTCCATCCAATATCTGAGTAAATAGTTATGCCCAAAATACGACAGATGCGCAAAACTGGAATTTCCAAAACTGCACATCGTCAAAACGCCCTTTCAAGTTTCCAATCTCCAAAATTAAAATATCAAGTCCAATAATTGCCATTATTTGACCCATATTTCATCATAAATGATTTCATTGAGACCCGATATTATTTTATCTGCAAAATAAACTAAAACACATCAAAAAGTTCATTAAACCCGAGAAACTAAATAAAATATTAAGTTAAAGGGGCGGTAAATATTGATATATTTTCCGCTCATCAGCTTCTTTGGACTGGGGATGTAATATTCCCCAGAGCCAAGTCTTTCTTTCAGCTCGGGGTCGGGTTACGTCCCACCAAGTCGGCTTCTTTGGACTGGGGATGTAATATTCCCCCAGAGCCAAGTCTTTCTTTCAGCTCGGGGTCGGGTTACGTCCCACCGAGTCGGCTTCTTCTTTGGACTGGGGATGTAATATTCCCCCAGAGCCAAGTCTTTCTTTCAGCTCGGGGTCGGGTTACGTCCCACCGAGTCGGCTTCTTTGGACTGGGGATGTAGCATTCCCCCAGAGCCAAGTCTTTCTTCAGCTCGGGGTCGGGATACGTCCCACCGAGAGACTTATCATCGGCATGGGATCGAAGCATCTCCCACATGGTCGGCCCTCTATTGGTCTGGGGAGGTAAACATTCCCCCAGAGCCAAATGTTCTTCTCAGCTCGGGATCGGGTTACGTCCCACCGAGTCGATCGTCATCAGCATAAGGGCAAAATATTTTCTCCACGGGTAGATATCGGGATCCTCGTTGACTGAGCACATGAAGGTGGCAGGAATGACCAGATTTGCAGCCAATGCGTTTTTCTCTGTGATTTCTGGAGCGACCACCAGCAAGGCGATCAGCACACCATCTTTTTATAGTTCCCGGCACCAACTTGTATACTCGTTGGAACCGAGAACTAGGGGACAGATGTTGATGGTGTTTTCCGGGCACTATGTCATTTAAGCAGCACGACAGGGGTAAAAGGGTAATTCCCTTATTGGTCCGGATCATTAATACCGACCCGACCACATGAGTCAGGGGCCGAGCACTTAAGATCGTTAACCCGACCACTTAAAGATTGGATGACCGGGCAATTATCAGGTCGACAGCAGCACTCTCAGTACAAAAAACTATTGTGACCGACCTCATGAAGACCGACCATATAGCGAGCGCGTGCTCCTGAAGATAACACCCTATCCTCATGGATAAGATGACAAGTTATCCTATTTTCATGAGAAAAACTGGTGAGTTAATATCCTAATAGGATAAATGAAGTAAAGGTAGTTTTGATTAGGAATCCTTATGGGAAAGGGAACAGTTTTGACTAGGAATCCTTATGGGAAACGAAATTGTTTTTCAACTAGGAAATTCTTGTACAAATAGGAATATGATTTCTACACTATTATAAATAGAAGGGTAGAGTGTGCATAAAGGAGAGAGGTAAAAAAAAAAAAGAGATAAGAATCATTAAGCTCTGACTTGTAAACACAAAAAAGATTTGAGAAGCATATTTCAGTAATAAAAGTATCATCCTGTTTGTGCCCGTGGACGTAGGTCGGATCCAAATGCACCGAACCACGTTAAATCTCCTCGTCGATTGGTGTGTTTATCTGTCTTTTGCTAAGTTTGCCTTTGGTCCCCCATAACCAAACAAATTCACTATTGAAGGAGGATTTCCTCGGGAGTGATATTCCAATATTACCCTGAGACCAAAATCCGCCGTCAACAAATATAAATATAAAAAACTCAAATACGACACACAAATATCATATCATAGGTATTTCCACTCATCTCCTTACAACTATGTAAAGCACACGTCTTGTGTAACCTCTCATATTCACTATTATTAAAAAAAAAAATAATAACCTAATCAGAAAATTGATTTTTTATTTTTTTTTAAAAAAAAAGTGATAGATACTCTTCATTTTAGTATGAATAAAGAAAATTATCTCATTAATAAATTATATATTTCGCTAATATATATGATATATTTTAACAAAATTTTCGAATTAAAAAGAGACGATGTGACTTCGCCAGTACACTTGTATCCTAAAATTGATTATTTGCCACTAAGTGTTTTCTAATAGGACCGGACCGGCCGATCAAATTGAGAACCAGCCATGAGTCCGGGCTAGAAAATCTCTAAAATGGTCATGCAAAAAACCAATCAAAAAGGTCAAAATCAGTGAACCGGCTCAATTTTAAAGGATTTTTTTTTAAAAAAAATAAATTAAGAGAGTTCCAAATCATTTTGTTTTTATGTTAGAAATTGTTAGAATTAATGATTGTATTTCTTATATGTACCATGTAATTTTTATATTTTTTATAAATTCTTTCTAATTTTTAATTAAATAAAATTATTTATGACGTTAGTCAATTCTGTCGATTTGACCGATCGAATCAATAATCAATTAAATATTTTAAATCACCGATTCAATCACCGGTGCGGTTTTTAAAACAATGCTACTTCTTTGATAGAAGGTGTGTTATCTTGTTCCTTGACTAATATTGAAGATTAAAGATTAGAGAACCTTTTTTTTTTCTCTCTCAAAAAATGTAAGAGATTTTAGAGTCCTTATTGATGAGCATCTTAAAAAGGCAGTTCTTAATTAACTAGCTTTTTTTATAAAATAAATCAATGTAACAAAAAGGGACAGCAAACTTTGTTGCTGTTCTTGTTCTTGTCGTGGATTTATTTTATTTTATTTTACCTTCTAAATAATTAAATATTTTATGGTTGGTAAAAACAATCCCGGCTTGATAATTCTTTATGTTGCATGCTTTATTTTTAGATTAATAATATAATTTTTATTTTTTTTTGCTTAATTTATTCTTGCATGTTCAAACAAGAATATTAACTAGTTTGAAACAATGACCTTGTGGCTGCGCTAACCCTAAAAAAAACATGCAATATAAAGGATGAAGATCAACTAACAAAAATTGCATTTCCATGTTTTGATTCCATGGTCTAGATATAAAGTAACTTCCACGAAGAAGCAAAAAAAGACCTTGTTGTATGAAATTTCTAGTGTTTTTGAATCAACGAGATCAGATATGTTGTCCAAGCAAGGGGCGTGACTTGGTAGTGTATGGCTCAAGATCTAACCTTCAGGCTATAAGTTCGAATCCAAAGAGTACGTTCCGAATTCAAAATCCATTTGCTGTTATAACAAAACCCTCTAATAGTAGGGTTAGTAGAATATTCCGAATTCCAATTAGGATCTCGTCTTGTTTGGTTCGGAGTTCGGGATGATTTTGTATTTCGAATGAAAATTTTGGTTAGGATTCGAGCTGATATATCATTCGAATAAAAAATCAGATCAGATTCGGGATAATTTTTTTTTATCCCGAATCTCAAATTTTAGTTTTAAATAGTTTTGAATCCCAATCAAGATTGGGATTCAGGATCCCCAGTATTTTGGTCTGAGATTTGAGATGATTTTTTTATCCCAATTTAAAATACCGATCGGGATTCAAGACAATTTCTTCATCCTAAATAGTAATCAGGATGAGACACAATGAAACTCGATCTGGGATGAGACTTCCCTATTACAATCCTTGCTTGATAGTTTTACTGAGAGAAAATATTTTTAAAAGACGGATAATTTCAATTAATTTTATCAAACATCAGAAAATTATGCTCATTTTCTCGAAAAATATATACTCTAATACAATATTTTTTATCGTGTAATTGAAACCTACTAAAGAACAAGGACCAAAGATCTCCAAGATCCTTTTTAATAATGACTTCCAAGGTACTTTTTAATAATGATTTCCAAGGCCTAAAGACCAAGCACTTTCATGTAATTTATGGAGAGATGAGAGGCTTGAGAGGGAAGTTGTAGAATTGTAGAGAAAATTATTCATGCAAAATAGAAATTAAAAGACGGCCGAATTTTGATTTTTACTAATCAGATGGTTTCACACATAATTAATATCATTAATTTATTGGAATCGTACCCATATTGCAATAATTGCTGTACATAAAATTTGTGATCTCCATGGTGTGTCTCATGTGAAAAATGAAAATGTGATTAAGACAAATTCAATGGTACTATGGTAGTGGTGTTGCATATTTTTAATATTTAATTTTCTTATTACAAGAGAAGTTTTTAAGTCTATATATATATATTACAATGGTGAAATTATACAGATGTAGACACTGTATTTTTACATAAGTATAATGATGAGCCTCGTATGCAGGCACTACCTGAAAAGTTATGGAAGTCGTGGGAAACGAATGCCGGAAGGAAAAACTCTAAAATTAGTACCTCATTGGATTCGAACTTGCTAACCCACATCGGATTCGCTCAGTCAGTTTCTGTTTTAAACCTTAGTCTCGGCTTAAAACCCCATGCAAAACACGCCCATTAAGCCCATGAACCCATGCCACACGCCCAAGCCTTCCCAAATAAATAAAACCCCATGCAAAACACATGTCAAAAAATCCCCTCAAATCACCTTCCAATTTAATAAGATTGTGAATCCCCTTCTCACCAAAATTAGGAGATTGTGTTCCCTAAATAAATTAAGAAAATATATCCCATATTTACATGATTTATTTCCTTGTTTAGGAGACCCCTTGTCATTATAAAAAAAAAAAAAAAACCATTACCAAACCTTGAGGGGAGCTCTCTTCTCTCAACCAAAAACACACACCTTGGACTCTCTTTTCACGGCCAACTCACACAAACACACACACACGGCCAACTCACAAAGACCCACGGTGACACACTACGAAGACACACACCACAAAGACACAGGGACACATGCACGGCTCTCCTTCTCAAACACACACATGGCTCACTTTCTTAAACACACGGAAGCCACACACTCAACACACACTCAACCGACACAGCCTCCCAACGAGTCAGCCCTCAACCGACCAAGCCACAACGAACAGCAAACAACCCTAAATCGACCAAAACAGTCCCAAAAATCACCCAAAAACAGTCCCTGAAACATCAAAAAAACAGCCCCCTAAAAAATGCACAGACGGCCCCCAAAAGCAGCGAGCAAAAATAGCGAAACAGCGACAGAAATAGCGTGTTCGTGTTTGAGGTCTTCCCTTGTGAAGGGTGAGTGCGGCCTTAAATCAAGTAAGGGGTGAGTGCGGTCTTCCCTTGGTTATATTATTAATTTCTTTATCCACATGATTTCTCATTCCTTCTTTATTTTCCCATGTAAATTCAAAATTAAAATTAAAAAAAAATAATAATTTTATTAATTTCTTTATCCATACCGACCACTTTGTTGATTAATTTTCTCAGTCAAATTACTCACCAAACATGCTCCAATTTCCATCATATAAACCCCCTCTTGTTTGATTCATTTTTCTCTTCAATGATAACTCAACTTCAAAAATCTTCCTCTCTAAATGGCTTCTAAAAATTTGGTGCCCATCTTAAATATGGAAAATAATATTCCATTCCCATTTGACAAAACTGTGTCCCAATCACAATCACTTCACTCTTTTGGGCTACTGAATTGGCCCAGGAAGAGTAATAATATGATTTCTGGGATAAGGTCGTATTCAGTACAGAAGGCTCCGATAAATAATAAAGCCACTTCTGTTGCGAAAACTTGCAACATGTTGGCTCATTTTTGGAGAGAGATTCAAGGTTTTAACAACTGGGAAAATCTTGTTGATCCTTTACACCCTCTTCTCCGTCAAGAGATCATTCGATATGGGGAATTTGTCACTGCCTGTTACAAGGCCTTTGACCTAGACCCCACTTCCAAACGTTACTTGCATTGCAAGTATGGCAAGAACAACATATTGAGAAAACTTGGCATGCAAGATTCAGGTTATGAAGTTACCAAGTATATTTATGCCACCCCAGATATCAATATCAATATCCCCGTTCAAGATGTTGCTTCATCTTCATGTGGCAGATGGATTGGATACGTCGCCGTTTCATCAGCTGATTCAGTTACAAGGCTTGGTAGAAGAGATATAATGGTGGCATTTCGCGGAACGGTGACTAATCCTGAATGGGTTGCTAATTTTATGAGCTCACTGACTCCGGCAAGGCTTGATCCGATCAATCCCCGACCAGATGTCAAGGTTGAGTCCGGTTTCTTGAGCTTGTATACTTCTGATGAAAACGGAAAGAAGTTCGGCGCCGGAAGTTGCCGGGAACAGCTTCTATCGGAAGTTTCACGGCTGTTAAACAAGTACAAAGGTACTCAACCCTTTATATTTTTAATTCGTTCATTCATCTCAATTGAAGTGAGATATTTTCCTCGACATACAGATGAGGAGGAATTGAGCATCACTTTGACAGGCCATAGCATGGGGAGCTCATTGGCTATTCTTCTTGCATATGATATTGTAGAGCTCGGGCTGAACAATAAAAGCCAAAGCAAAAGAGTTCCTGTAACAGTTTTTTCATACGGAGGGCCAAGAGTTGGAAACTCAGGATTCAAATCTCGGTGTGATGAGCTTGGAGTCAAAGTGTTAAGAATTGTGAACATTAACGACCCAATAACAAAGCTACCTGGGTTTTTTTTGAATGAAAATTTTAGGGTTTTGGAAATGGGAGGAAAGTATGAGTTTCCATGGAGTTGCTCTTGCTATGCCCATGTGGGAGTTGAGCTTGTTCTTGACTTCTTTAACGTGCAAAACCCTTCATGTGTTCATGACTTGGAGACTTATATAAACTTACTTAAATCTCCTGCAAAGAAGAGGAAGGTTCAGATTCAAATGATGGATGGTGCTGAATTTTTGATCAACATGTTTCCCTGGAAAATTGCAGCTGGTAACATGGTGAGTTTAGTTCAATCACTAAGGACATAAATGTAAATTATGATGTTAAAATAAATATGATCATCATGAGCTATTTGGCTTGGTATATTTTTTTCTTTTTGAGATCGGCCATAATTACTACACACATAAACCCTTCTAAACATATAGGTCAAAAAAATCGAAAAACACGAACTTTAATACATTATAAGACAAAATACGTGTAATTTTCTTATCCTTTAATTTTATTAAATGATGACTAATGGATATGAATTTATTTAATAATAACTTGAAATGCACCAACATCATGTTCATGTACATGGAAATGCAGTTATTATCTTTTAAATACTATGGATTAATGTCTCCGCTCAATGCACTTCTTTGATTAATGCAATGAATTGGATAATTTTTAATTGAATAAATAAAATCTTTCAAAAGTTACAATCCCACATTCAGACTCTTTCTCAGAAAAGATTGGTTACATGATTAAGACTGAATCACATTGCTTCGAGGCAATTTTAATAATTAATGATTTTAGTGTTTAATATTTTGAAGGATAAAAAAACCATACTTGCAAAGAAATTGGAAATTCAGGTGACATATTTCTGCAGTTAGAGGATTTGTTTGAACAATAAATAAAGTGTTAATAAGGCCTCCATCAAGAATTATGACCATTAATGTGGAGAAAAATTAAATATAGATTGACAATTTGCAGAAAAATTTGAAATGGAAATTGAAAATCAAAGTTTTTCCAACTTGTAAAAAACTATATATCAAGCAGTGTTGGGTGTTATTCTTTCCACACAAATAAAGGGTTAGCAGAAATTTTTGATTGGGATTTGGAACGATTTGTCATCCGAAAAAAAAAAAAATTGGATCAGGATTTAAGATAATTTTTTATCCTAAATTTTAGTCTAATATTCGGAATCCCCCACTATTTGATCCGGAATTCTAGATAATTTTTCATCCCAAATTAAAATACTGATCGAGATTCAGAACAATTTTTTCATCCCAAATAATAATCGAAATGGGACGAGATTGAGATTTACGGGGATACTAAACCACCTTCACTCATTTGGGTGACTGACTCAGTGCCATATATTGGGAGCAATAAGACTTGTTAGTCTCTCTGTGATTTTTTTTTTTTTTTGGGCTACTGGGAGGTGATGAGTAAAGGTAATTATTTATTTCATTTTCACAAGTATTCTTTCTTCTTTTGAGTATATCGAATAAGATTTTAAGGATACTAATACTTTCTGTTTATCTTTTTAGGCATGCCTTAGCCTTTCTTTTTCTTTTCAATTGTGATAATTTGACCATTAGTGGAGCCCCAAGTTGGGAGTAGGGGTAAGCACCCAATTTAATCCGAAATTCTATTAAAATATCTCTAATAAATTAATGAAAAATCTAATTTATTAATGATATAATTTTGATTTGGCCCATTAAAATGAAGTACATGTATAATTTTTTTGTGAAAATCAAATTTTACTTTCACCGATTCAAAATTTTGACTCCAGCACTGAATCTTACATTATTATTTATTTATAATATTACTCTTATAATGTAAGGTCATTCTCGATTTCTTCCTTCGTTGAGGTCATTTCTTCCGCACGATATTAACATCTGGATAGAACTAAAAGATCAAAAAATAAGAATTTAAAAAGATAAAATACAATACATTAGAGTCCGTATTTTTCTATCTTTTTAACTTTATTATAGGTGTGCCCTTTCACAGACGCAACTAGAGTATGCTGCATTGGCCTCCAAAAGAGTTGATTAAAAGTCAAATGCATCAAATTTAAAAGTAGTTGAAAAAAGTCCTCAATTGTAGACCCGGCCGGCGGTTCGGACCGAACCGAACCGGCCGATTTCCGGTTCCACACTTAAGAGTGGAACCGGAAACCGACCGGTTCGGTTCGGTTCCAAGACTTTTTTTTTTTATTTTGAAAATTAGTTAAAATAAATGAGATTAATTTTATAAATAAAAAATTTATTATATTGAAGAGCTTGAGCTTAAATTTTTAAAAATTTACGTTGCATACGTATCCTCCAAGGGTGAGAGGAATCAAAGCTCACGTAGTTCCATTACAAGTTTAAGATATATCCCCTTTATAAATTATAATTTTACAATTATCAATCATCATTACCAGTTGATTCTTCGGCTCTGGTTCCGCTTGCACTTGTTGCAGAAGCATTATCGAACAAATCTTCAAAATCATCGGGGGCATCTTCTTGTTGTCTCAGATCAGCTCGAGTCCAATCATCCACACAAGCTGTTGCTTCTAGAGTGCTTGGATGTAATGAAGATCGCATAGCTTCCAATATATTACCTCCCAAGCTGAAGGCTTGCTCAACCGCAACGGTGGAAATAGGTGCTGTCAAGATCTCTTTAGCAATAATAGATAAAAACATGATATATATTTTGATGTCGGTTCCACCATTCAAGGATTTTAAAATTTTTACTGCATAAACTTTCATTAGAAAACTCAAAATTTGTAGATAAATAATTATCTAATTCAGGGTTATTAGTTGTCGTATCCCTAGATTTTTTATTTCGTTGCAATAACCAACGATCCCCTGCGCTAAGTCTTGTTTGAATTACCGGTTCGCTACTACTAGATTGACCTAATATTCCTAAGTTATATCTTACAATATAATCATTAAATAAAATAATTAAAACACTTCTTAATTTCGTCATTATGCTCGTAATATCAATTTCATCTAATAAGATTATAAGAGAATTGTATTGAAGTAAGATTGAGAATAAGAAAATTATAGAAAATGAGAGAGTTGAGAATTTGGTGTGATGAAATTATGAAAAATGAATCATATTTATAGAATTTTAGAATTTTTTTGATACCAAAAATGCCCCTAAGTATAACCATTTTATTACCGTTATTAGGGGTACATTAGTAATTTATATTTTAAATATTAAAATTTATTTTTAATTTTTTTTCCCTGCCCCCCCCCCCCCCACGGCTAGTTGCCGTTTGGGGTAGGGTTCGGTTCCGGTTCGAAACCGGAACCGTGGCCGGGTCTACTCAATTGTTGCTTTCTTTCATCTATTTTTGCAATTGACAACAAAATAAATAGCGGCCGTACGAAAAAATAATACTAAAACAACTATCTAAATAGTTTAGAAAAAAAAAAAAGTAAAAACAAAAAGAAGGAAACTTAGCAACCAAGATCAAGGCAATATGTAACTAATCATAAATTTTTTTATTATTTAAAATTCACAAATTTCAAATGGAAACAAAGATGATGTGATTCATAGTGTCAACCCACTTAGTCAATTAACAGCTCATGCATGTAAAATCATCAAATGATTCAAGTACTGACTTTCAAATTTCCTGCTTCTTTCATATAAAATAATTAAGGATTTGTATACTGTTGATATTCTCGTATTTCAAGCCTTTTATGGTAATTAATTGAATAGTCAGAACATTAATTCAATAAAGGTAAAATTTGATTTCATAAAAAATGGTACATATTTTTTATTTTAACTGGAGCAAAGTAAAATTATCCAATTACAAAACTAGACTTTTCCTCTACTACTGATGGTAACCAAATTCCATATTTACTTACTCTTTTTTTTTTTGTTGGAGAACCTGACCAAACGATGTAGATTATTAATTACAAAATGAAATGGTGATATTTATTCTTTTAATAATATGTTTTTTTATTATAATTTTAAGACCAAGATTGTTGTGATTAAACACACACAATAGAGGAGATGTGAGAGGAAAACTCTTCTTTTATTACTACCAACAAAAGAATTACAAAGTTTATTATACAAACTTTACAAAAAACCTCTCAACCCTCTTTACTCTCTATTCTCTCAATTTCGGGATTTATGGGATAATGAATAATGGACTCAAGGCTCCATTTTAGTGCTAGAAAACGTGTGCACTGTTCACACGTTTTCACAGCTGTCTCACAAGCTTGTCTTGCAAGCTGTGAGCTGTCTCACAAGCTTGTCTTACAAGCTGTCTCACAAGCTTGTCTTGCAAGCTGTCTCACAAGCTTGTCTTGCAAGCTGTCTTCAACAAATCTCCCCCTCGGTGAAGATTTCCCCAAAATCTGAGCCGACCATCAATCATCCAAATCGGATCCTCAAAATGATCCTCCCCTGGCTGCATCTGTATGACTGCCTACGTACCCTGAGTTGGGATCAAGCCAATCGTAGTTCTCTGAATCTCCCCACTCTGACTATGTGGAGAGTTTTGTCATCCCGGCTATGGCACGACAGATTTCAAGCTTCTCCTTCGGTAAAACCTTCGTGAACATATCGGCACCGTTGTCGTCGGTGTGAATTTTCCTGAGTTCTAACAGCCTTGAGCTCAGGACGTCCCGTATCCAGTGATACCTCACATCGATATGTTTTGACCTCGAATGAAAGGTAGAATTTTTACCGAGATAGATAGCACTCTGGCTATCGCAGTACAAAATGTACTTCTCCTGCTTGAAACCCAATTCCTGGACGAATGTCTTCATCCATAGCAATTCCTTGCAAGCTTCTGTAACTGCAATGAATTCTGCCTCTGTTGTAGAGAGTGCAACACACCTCTGCAACCTTGACTGCCATGCCACAGCTCCTCCTGAGAGAGTAATCAGATACCCCGAAGTAGACTTTCGGGTATCCACATCTCCTGCCATATCTGAATCGGTGTAGCCTATCAACACTGGTTTGTCGCTGCTTCCAAAACATAACCTCATCTTGGAAGTGCCTCGAAGATACCGCATAATCCATTTGACAGCATTCCAGTGTTCCCGTCCTGGGTTTGACATAAACCGGCTGACCAATCCAACTGCGTGTGCTAAGTCTGGCCTCGTGCACACCATGGCATACATTAGACTTCCCACTGCTGAGGTGTATGGAACCTGTTTCATTTCCTCCTTCCCCGTCTCAGTAGAGGGACTCTGCTGTGTACTCAATCTAAAGTGGGTAGCAAGAGGAGTGCTAACCGCTTTAGCCTTGTCCATCTGGAATCTCTGAAGTACCTTCTCGATGTACTCCTCCTGTGACAAGTATAATCTCCTGGCTTTCCATCACGACCGATCCTGATGCCAAGAATCTGTTTAGCTGGCCCTAAGTCTTTCATCTCAAAAGACTTACTCAGTTGCTGCTTCAAGTTATCAATCCTCGATTGATTCCTGCCAACTATCAACATATCATCTACATATAACAGTAAGATGATAAAATCATCGTCAGAAAACTTCTGAACGAATACACAATGGTCTGAAGTGGTCTTCTTGTATCCCTGCTCCCCCAAAACTGACTCAAACTTCACGTACCACTGTCTCGGTGCCTGTTTCAAACCGTATAGGCTTTTCCTGAGTCTGCACACAAAGTCCTCTTTCCCGCTGACTCTGAAGCCTTCTGGTTGCTCCATGTAGATTTCTTCTTCCAGATCTCCGTGAAGAAATGCGGTCTTGACATCCATCTGCTCAACTTCCAGGTCGAGGCTTGCTGCTAAGCTGAGTACCACTCTGATGGATGACATCTTCACAACTGGAGAGAAGATTTCATCGAAGTCAATGCCTTTCCTCTGATTGAATCCCTTGACAACTAGTCTGGCTTTGTACCGGGGTTGTGAAGTGTGCTCCTGTTGCTTCACCCTGTACACCCATTTGTTCTTCAAAGCCCGCTTGCCTCTTGGCAATTTCACCAACTCAAAAGTGTGATTGTCATGCAAAGATTTCATCTCATCTTGCATGGCTTCCTCCCACTTTTCTCTGTCCTCTGTTTCCACAGCCTCCTGATAGCTCTCGGGTTCTCCCCCGTCAGTAAGCAGCACATACTCATATGCAGAGTATTTGTTTGAAGGTCGCCTCTCTCTGTCAGACCTTCTCTGTGGAACTGTTGGTGGAACTTCTGGTACTGGTGGTTGATCATGATCATCATCTCTGGGAGCTTCATCACCTGTACCCTCATGTCTGGGAACCTCATCTTCAACTCGAACTGGCACCGGTGTCTGAGGTTCTGGATTCACATTTCTGTATTGTTGGGGCATTGTCTTCATCTCCTTTCTGATATCTTCTATGGTCTGGTCTTCAACAAAGACAACATCTCGGCTTCTGACAATCTTCTTCTCCACAGGATCATAGAGTTTGTAGCCGAAATCATCCTGACCATAGCCAATAAAGACACATTGTCGCGTCTTTGCATCAAGCTTGGATCTCTCGTCCTTTGGGATGTGTACAAATGCTTTGCACCCAAAGACATGTAAGTGCTCGTACGACACTTCTTTACCTGTCCAAGCTTGGTTAGGAACATTACCTTTCAATGCGACCGCTGGGGACATGTTCAAAACATGTACTGCTGTGATGAGTGCCTCCCCCCAGAATGTCTTCGGCAGCTTGGCTTGTGACAGCAAGCTTCTGATCCTCTCGCACAAGGTTCTGTTCATCCTCTCAGCTAGGCCATTCAGCTGAGGTGTCTTCGGAGGTGTCGTTTGATGTCGGATTCCTTGCGTCTTGCAGTACTGATCAAACGGACCTCTGTATTCTCCACCATTGTCTGTTCTGATGCATTTCAGTTTCTTGCCGGTTTCTCTCTCCACCAGAGCATGAAACTCCTTGAACACTCCCAGCACCTGATCTTTCCTCTTCAAGGTGTATGCCCAGGTCTTCCTTGAATGATCATCAATGAATGTCACAAAATACAGTGACCCTCCGAGTGTTCGTACCTGCATCGGACCACATACATCTGAATGTATGAGATCTAGTACCTCCGGTTTCCGTTGAGGCGGGGAGCTCTGGAAGGATACTCTGTTCTGCTTTCCAGCCATGCAGTGTTCACACTTCCGTAAGTGTGAGTTCTTCAATTCGGAAGAACATTCCGCCTGCGTAGTATCTCCATCCCTGTTTGGCTCATATGTGACCGAGCTTTTTATGCCATAACTCGGCTGCCTCATTACTGTTGACTGTATTTATGCTACTATTTGAAAGCTTAGCATGCATCAAATACAAGGTTGAGTCTTTCTTACCTCGTGCCACGACCATTGATCCTTTAGTGAGCTTCCAACATCCGTCACTAAAGGTGCTGCAGAAACCTTCATCATCTAGCTTGCCTGTTGAGATCAGGTTTAACCGGATATCTGGGATGTGCTTGACTCCCTTCAACACTAGCCTTGTCCCGTTCTCTGTTTCAAGGCAGATGTCACCAATACCGACGGCTTTGGACTGTCCGTCATTCCCCATCCTTACAGCACCGTAGTCCCCTGGTGTGTAAGATGAAAAGAAGTCTCTGCGAGATGTGGCGTGTATGGATGCGCCACTATCTATCACCCAACTGGTCTCGTGGCTGGCAAGATTCACAACAGCTTCTTCATACATTATGCAGAAGTCTTTGGAGGTTTCTCGGGTGGTAGTAGCAACTCTTTCTTGATTAGAGTCACCATCTCTCTGGACTGCTCGTTCTTCAGTTTGTAGCAATCCCGCTTCATATGGCCTTTCTTTTTACAATGATAGCACTCAATATCTCTAGTTCTGACTTACCTCGGTTCTTGTCTGATCTCCCTGGGCCTCGGCTTTTACTCCTCCCCCTTCTGGTGTTCTTTCTGTCACTAGAGCTTCTGAGGTTGAGGCTGATGCTGACTCATGCATTCTCGTCCTCTTTTCTTCCTCGAAGATCCTGGTCTTTGCCATCTCCATAGTGACTTTCCCATCTGCGGCTGAATTTATCACCGTAGATCTGAACGTTTCCCAAGATTCTGGTAACGTATTAAGGAGTATTAAGCCATTTACCTCATCTCCGAAGTCTATGCCCAATCCAGACAATTCCTTCATGGTTCCGAGGAAATCGTTGATATGGTCCGCCACAGCTGTACCTTCCTGGTATTTCAAACCCATCATCTTCTTGATGTAGTACAGCTTGTTGTTTCCAGTCTTTGCTCGAAAAAGCTCCTCCAGCTTTCTCCATAAAACGCGTGCATTTGTCTCTTCACTGACATGGTTCACGATACTGTCGTCGATCCACTGACGAATAGTACTGCATGTTTTCTGGTGAAGATTAGCCCACTTTCCATCGGTCATTCCTTCTGGTTCTCTCCTCCAGAAATACCGATCCATCATAGTCCTTCACATACAGAAGGTCTTTCATCCTTCCTCTCCATGTGAAATAGTTTGTACTGGTTAACAAAATCATTTTTTTCCGTTGCTCCCCTCCATCATAAAAATTCTAAGCAGAATTTCAAAAAACGGACCTCACCGTTGCGTCCGGAATGGCCGAAAATGGTGGAAATGACACTTCGTTTGTCAAAATCCGACACAGGGACCAAATTGCAAATTCCAGAAATTACAGGGGTCAAAGTGCAATTTCCGAAAATTCAGGGGCCAAAGTGCAATTACGGAAAACTTCAGGGACTAAATTGCAATTTCCAAAAAGTCCAGGGACTAAATTGAAAATATCTGAAAGTATAGGGGCTAAACTGTAATTTTCAGAAAGTTCAGGGACCTATCTGAAATTTACCAGGCACCGCTGACGTGGCAGATGACTGGACTGCTGACTGTGCGCTGACGTGGCGCTGACTGGGCGCTGACTGTGCGCTGACGTGGCGCTGACTGGGCTGCTGACTGTGCGCTGACGTGGCGCTGACTGTGCGCTGACGTGGCGCTGACTGGGCGCTGACACGGCGTCGTCTTCAACCTCCAGAGCGCGTGCGGAGCGTGTGCGCGTGGTTGGCGCGTGAGGAAGCCTCTGACCGGCGCGTGCGGCGCGTGCGGCGTGCTGGGACCTCCGTTTGATCGCCGGAAAATACCACCGTGCTCTTCTCGCCGTGAAAAGTATGATGATATGCTCAAAATCGATTTTCGACAACTTTCGTCGGAATCGACTTTCCGAACCGAAACTTCGTTTCTGAATTTCGAGATCCCTCCGTGGAACCGTAGCTCTGATACCACTTGTTGTGATTAAAACACACACAATAGAGGAGATGTGAGAGGAAAACTCTTCTTTTATTACTACCAACAAAAGAATTACAAAGTTTATTATACAAACTTTACACAAAAACCTCTCAACCCTCTTTACTCTCTATTCTCTCAATTTCGGGATTTATGGGATAATGAATAATGGACTCAAGGCTCCATTTTATAGTGCTAGAAAACGTGTGCACTGTTCACACGTTTTCACAGCTGTCTCACAAGCTTGTCTTGCAAGCTGTGAGCTGTCTCACAAGCTTGTCTTACAAGCTGTCTCACAAGCTTGTCTTGCAAGCTGTCTCATAAGCTTGTCTTGCAAGCTGTCTTCAACAAGAATAAAATAGAGTAGTAAAAATTTATCAAAGACCGAAATAATTAATAAATTTTAAGAAAGATGAAAAGCGTCATTCTACCTAATTATTACTCTCATGAAGAGACACTAATTATCCACATTATTAATACATGCCAAACATGCCTGTTTGTCTTTTGCATGCAGCTGTAAAATCTTCAAAATCATCTATTAATTGTATCAATTAAAAATTTTCAAACTTGTTGAAACTGTGCATTTGCTTTTCTGGATTTCTTAGTCAAAACGTGAATATAATTTGTAGGTTTTATTGAGATCCAGAGGGACTGTAAAATATTCTCTTAACGTTGACAATGCGTTATATGAGCGGGGTTCGAATAAGGATCGGTAATGGATGGGGACATATCATGTATACGTTGAATTTCAAATTCGGTTTACAATCGATAATTTGAATGGTGGCGGCACCAGCGATCTTGTAAAACAAAACAAACTTGAATGATCCAACCCCTTGAACTCCCTATCCTTTTATATGCTGTGAAGTAGCCTTTAAGTCAAATTATGATTCCTTTGAAAGAGTCGTATTTCAAGCCTATTTAGAAAATAGTAGTTAAATCAGTGTCAAATTATGAGCGCATAGATATCCAAGATTATGTGTAATCTCTATGG